>VZRW01005177.1:122718-134629 GCA_013398125.1 Aegotheles bennettii
TGTCCCATTGACTACAACTCTCTGACTTCTTCCCTTTAACCAGTTCTTGATCCACCTCACTACCTGATCACCAAACCCATACTTTATCAGCTTATCTACGAGGATGCTGTGGGAGACAGTGTCAAATGCTTTACTGAAATCAAGATAAACCAAGTGAAATGAAGCCTATAAAATTATTGCAAATAGTTAGACATTTTCTTTTTTATATCCTAAGTCTTGACAAACTGCACTCCAGCCTAGAAACGACATCATGCCATTGTTTAAGCTGTTTTGAATCCCTTTGGGCTACAATAGCCACATACCTTTACAAGTAGTATAGCCAGGAGGTTCCTTTCTGCCTTTGTTTACCATTGGGATGTCACTTGGACAGCAGTTTGATAGACTGAGGCTATCAAAATCACATCACCAAAGTTTGTGGTGGTGGTTTTCTTTCTCTGGTCTTTGAAGCTGAACTACAGATATATAGCTAGCTAGATGCACACACATAGTACAAGCCAAACAATAAAAAAGTGCAATTTCAAGTCTGAAGTAATTATACAGTTATCTAGAGAATGAGAAGATAAACTCCAGCCAGTAACAACTAATTGACCTTAATTCATTAACCAATGCATAAAATAGTGCATGCACAATCACTGTAGTTTCCTGTCTCCTAGACACAGAAATCCAGAAAGCCACAAAAGCAGTGAAATATTTAGGAATGTGTCTGTCTGAATCACTCCTGGCTGCCTAAGTCTGAAAGGACGGTCTTGCACCTAGGCCATGAGGATCAGAGCAAGAAAGTAAGCAAAGGAAATACTTGCCAATGATTTCAAAGTGACAACATTTTGGGAAATAGTATGTCTGGATAAATAGGATATTTTCAAGGAGGAATCCACAGATGCCAATTTTGGTACTGACCTGCGGGGTAGTTTTCAGGAGGTCTTTTCAGTTCTCTGTGATATATTTGCACCATCTGTACATGGGGATTAAAATGTCTCTCCAGCGTGCTTTAAGATTGATGAGTGCTATAAAGATGATTTTTACAGTACTTACCAAGAAAAGATATACTGCAGGCAAAGAAAGATGCCTCAAGCCTTCAGTGATGCCATGCTAATCAAGTGTCTATTCCAGGCATGACCTGTTCCATGGGTTCATAAAAATTTAAATATATCAGACACCTGAATTTATTTACCCTGTTAAAATAGGTATTTTTTTTTCTTATGGAGTAATTACTTGAGATTTTCTTAGTAATATAAAGTTATAAAAATATATACAGCCTTCTAGCAGTTTGTCTCAAGAAAACCTGCCAGCTGGGGCTAAGATCAATGTTTATAGCAGCCTCTTAATTTCAGATTATAACCAGAACATGCTATTAATATATCATTAAAAGGCAGATACACACAACTTATCAGGTGAATATGTTTTAATAGCATATGGTACATACCATGAGATGTTACAACTTACTAGGCAGATACTTGGTGGGTATCAACTTGCAAGTAACAACATTTCACACCCAAGAAATACCTTGATTCTGGTTAAAAGTGTTCCTTTAACTGAAAAAACTTTATTTAAGAGTCACTGAAAAATATTTTTAATACCACAATGATGGCCCAAAAACAATAAGGTACTTAAACATGGTACTGAGGGCCAGCCACAGATTTATGCTAAGCACTAAGAGACACTCTAATCCATTAATGTCAGCCAGTGCTGTCACAGACTAGATCACTGGACAGAAGAGCAGCTGCAGAGTTTTCCTGTTTATGCACAGCTACATCTAGTCTCCTTGGATAACCACTCTGATTTATAAAGGGTAGCTCTTCCCTATTAATTTAGTCTAGGTTGTGTTATTCTAGCCAGTTTTCTTTTTCAGTTCTACAGATGTACTAGTGCAGAAGTGACACAATGCACCTAAAATACCAGCAGTAACTGGGTAACTGAACGGGCTTTGCTTTAGACTAATAAAAACAAGAGGCGTTTAGGATGACCCTAAGTAAACGAATACAGGGTATTATTGCAGTGATTATTCATTATAAGATAAGGTTAAACTCGATGACCTAGCAAGCCCCATCCCATTCAAGGTTACTGTGAGACAAGAATCAAGGCCAAAAATTTTACCAAATAGGTAAAATGAGTGTATCTCTTAAAATAGTTTTCGAAATTCTCAAAATGTCTCTCAAAAACAGCATTTCACATATCCTTGTTCCAACATTAATTCCAAATAAAATTAATATTTATGACATTTAAGTCTTGCCAGTTACAGTTCATGCATGAAACCCTGACCTATTTGTCTGTCATTTCAATAGGGGTAGGATTTCACCCTATATTCTGCATGCTGAAACTCAATCCAAGGTATACCACAGAGATGTCATGCAAAAAAATTTAATTAAAAATTAAAACTGTGTTTCTTTTTTCTAAATTTTCCCATGTCAAGTAGAATATTTCTGTTGGTATTTGGTGAAGTACACATAAAACTGATTAATAGAAAGAGTGGCTATTTTAAAAATCTAGCTCCAATCGGAAGATATCACTTCATAGTATTTGGCTGACATTTCAGCAGCAAATAGTGAGGTTTCTGTAATGGAGAAAGAGTGTCAATTGTGTGCTTTTTAGACCTGTCAACAAAAATGATTTACTAATCATATCATGATCAGATAATAGTACTACATTTGGGCATAATGTTCCCAAGTGTCCAGTTTCTTGGTCTCTCCCACAGGACCTCCGGACCTTCAGAATGCCATACAAAACTTGAGAACAGTTAAAACTAGAGGAAGAAAACCCAAACTGAAGGCATTTTCCAGGAATACAAGGCCATAGGTATGATTGGCATGGAGCATGGAACAATGAAGCTCTTAATGGGAAGAGGTGATAGATCTAAATGCCCTAAAGTAGCAGTGCACAGAGATGTCAACTTGGGTGTCAGAAGTGTGACCAGCAGGTTGAGGGAGGTGATTCTCCCCCTCTATTCTGCTCTCATGAGACCCTACCTGGAGTACTGCATCCAGTTCTGGAGTGTCTAACACAAGAAAGTCACGGAGCTGCTGAAGAAAGTCCACAAAGAGGATGTCCACAAAGATGATCAGGGGGTTGGAGCACCTCTCCTATGAAGAGGGTTGGGGTTATTCAGTCTGGAGAAGAGAAGACTCTGGGGAGACCTTAAAGCAGCCTCCCAGTACCTGAAGGGGCCTACAGGAAAACTGGAGAGGGACTTTTTACAGGGACATGTAGTGATAGGACAAGGGGAAATGGGTTCAAATTAAAGAAACGTAGATTTAGACTGGATATTAGGAAGAAGTTCTTTCCTGTGAGGGTGTTAAGACACTGGCACAAGTTGCCTAGAGAAATTGTGACTGCCCCCTCCCTGGAAGTGCCCAAAGCCAAGTTGGATGGGGCTTTGAGCAACCTGGTCTGGTGGGAGGTGTCCCTGCCTATGGGATGATATTTAAGGTTCCTTCCAATCCAAAACATTCTATGATTCTCTGATTCTTTAAGTTGTAAAACTGTGTTAGGTGACATTGAATAAAAACTATTCTGTCTGAGTAGGCTGAGCACAGCACACTACCAACACAACCTGCCTGTTTTGTCTTAGAACTGCCAAACCACTTCTAATTTACAAACCACAGAGCCACAGGTCAAGGCTGGATGACTGTTTTTCTATTAGTTCCCAAAGCCTCTTGTCCTGTTACTGGAAATCCCAGAGGAGATCCTTGCTCCATCTTCTTTACTGCTTCCAACCATCCCATTCATAAGACTCACCCTGAGCCTTCTTTTCTTCAGGCTGAATAGCCACAACTCTCTCTGCATGGCACTGCACTGTACTCTGTAGCATAGCTGTGCTCCAAAGGAGTTTTTTTAACTTACATTTTACAGGAATCTTAATTTTGCAGCTACTTATGTCCTGATTGCTAGGATCCATATACAAGAATATTATAAATCCATTTTCTTAAAATATCAGGAGAACATTACGTGAAGAGGAAGTACAAGTGCAGGGCTCCTGTACCTAACAGACCAATATTGGGGACTGTGCTGGAAGTTACTGATTTCCTGAGAAATGTATGCCTGAAGCTGAGGAAAAGGTTTCATTCTCTGCACATCTGTAGACTCCTTAGTGCCATATGTAAGCAAGATTTTTTTTTTCCTTAACTGATGTCCTGAAAACTCCTTTTCTCTTCACCTTCTTCTTTTAGTCTCTGGATTATGGGCTCTTCCTTCAAGCCACATCTGGCTGTTTCTTCTGGATAGAGTTCAGAGACTGGGAAAAGAACCAGCTATGCTGGTTGGTTAAATTTTTATTGTTCTCTCTCTTGGTTTCAAGTCCATGTTACAGAGGCCTTGAAATGCATTATAAACATATGCACTGTATGTGAATGAACAAGACTGGATGGGCAGTTATCCAACAGTGACTGTGCCTAAATGCAATTCTGACCCTAACCACTTGACTGCAGTGCTGTAACAGAATGCCATCCTGTTGGCACTGTGCCATATTAAAAAAATATGAGTCTGGTTTCAACCCTTTGGGGATTTGCAGTTCCTACCAGCCTTTAGTCACTAGATGTCAGGGCTTTTTCAGACAGTACCCATCCTAATCAAAATATTGTGTTTCTGTAGTTCAGTGTACTGCAGGCATTTCTTATCTGCTCTGGGCCCCACATGAATGGACAGACTATGCTGATGAACGTTATCAATACAAAGTTAAAGTAATAATTTTGTTTATTTGAGTATGTGAAAAGGTAAGCGTCTTCACACAAAGATTTCATTTTCAAACACAGTGCTTAATGAACTGACCAAAGAAATTTGAAAATATTGAGATCATTGCAGCAGCATGAATCAGTAACTGTAGTGGTTCCAGTACTTATCTGAAAAGTGCACCATGCAGGCTGAGGCAAGCATCCTTGCCCCCAGAGTTTGCCTATGTTGCGAGGCCTTCACCCTATAGAACTGAATTGCCCCAAAATTTAGATAGTCGATGACTGGGTCCTTGCTGCCTTGTGGGGTGTGTGCTCTGATACAATGAGGTCAGTAAAGCTAGTAGTAAACCAGAGTGAGGACCATTCTCTGGCTGTAAGACAAATATCCCAAACTGTCTCCTCTCCACTCCCAAACCAGGAGTCCCCATCCAAAACTCACACCTGGGCAGCCTGGTGGCAGATACAAGGGATGTGTCATACTGACCTTTCAAACCTCAGGTTGCCCTTCAGAGACAGGTGTGCCTGCTGGGTGGCCAGCACACAGCCTGGCTAGTGAATGAAGAAGGGACTAGAATTGTCTTTTGAGTTCTGTATCATGGGACTGGGTATCCTCCTGGTCTCCACACAAGTAGCCTGGGTTTCTGCCTCCATTCTGGCTCAAGTGTACCTACAGCCTGTTCCCTGGCACCCCAGGCACTGTGCCATCCCTTAGTAATCGTATTTTCTTCTGTGTCTGCTGTCACTGAACAAGGTTGAGCTGTTCTTTGAAAAATATGCAAGGTCAGAGAGCTCTCTGTCTGTATGTCAGTAGCCTCTAATCCTAGTTTGGGAGGCAAACCTTTTTTCCTTTGATTGTTACTACTATTTTATTACCATTTGCTCTTGGACTTATGTGTAAATCACAGTCACAACCTGTATATATGTATTCCCCATTAATATATTTTAATTACTCAAATCATTATTAAGCTTTATAACAGTAGCATAGTTTGGTTTCCATACCCATCAAGCTTACAATTCCTTTTGCAAAACACATCACTAAGACCCAGATATTCCAGCATGATTTGCACATTTGTTGAGAAGAGACTGGAGCATAACCCCAGATGAATTTCACACAGGCTTCTAAAAAAGTAACACATCTCCCACCTTGATCAGGACTGAAAGAAAGCCATTGACTAAAATGTAGAAACTTCCAAAGGCTGGCACCATTCCCTAGAGTCATTCATAGTATAAACACTTGTACACTTAATATTCCTGTATATTTTAATACATACCCACACATATACACATAGAGCTATCTATATGGACACAACCTGTATACATCCTCAGCATCAGTATGTTTTAATTGCTCTTGCATTAAAACATTTGAAAACCGACTCTTTTCCTAACATAATAAGACATAAATACAAACAGTCAAAGAAATATTGTGGATCTTAAATACACAAACCAGAAACTTTATAATAGGCAGATATGTTTTTAGAAGTCTGAAATTCAGGACTGGAAAGGCAGGCATTGAGCCTTATGGGACTGTCATCACTATGCATAAGCTTCCCTTCCCTCTCTAGCACATGTGGTCCTAATTGTTGTGTTGGCGAGACCATGAAGCTGGATTCTTCATGAACTGGCTGTAACATTGGCAGACATTTACTCATCCACTGTTAAAAGTTTTTAGTGGAAAATCTGTGTCCATTCATGCTAGAAAAATGCTTATGTTAAAACAGAGGAAAATTAAGGAGAGAAATCCAGATATCAGTAGCTTTTCCAGCTGCCAATATTAGATATTCTACTACTTCATTAGCATTTATGATATGAAATTTAAAGATAAAACAATAAATATGATCAAACATTTTTAAAATATTTTGCAGGATTATAGAAAATTTTGACCATATTTCTGATTCTGGATATGTTACAATTTGAGGATTATACAGCATGTGATTATAAATTCAGAAGTTGTTTATGTCTGAGTCAAACCTATAAGCAAGATACGCTGGAAGTAACTTTATCTTTGCAGAATGGCAGCTGCCACATAGGGTGACTGAAGCACATGTCCTTAGGGACATATAAGCACTTCAGTCATGATTATTGTGCATAATGTACAGCTATTCAACCAGTGGAATATTCATTCTCAGTTGGAGGCCCCACTTGCATTTGCAACCAGTTTTCCCTCACTACACAGCTCCAAACACTCTCCTGATATTAAACACCAATTGCATTGCCTTTGCTTATACAGATACTTCTGCAGCCACAAGATGAGAATTATGAAGTCAGTAATCTTCCATGTTTGTTACTCACTGTGATGTGAGAGATCACATTCAAATCTCTGATACATTCACTTGGAGCAGAGCTCATATCTTGTAGTAATAGCAGAAGCTGACTCTATAGCCTAACATAACAGTAAGACTGGTACAGCATAAGAATAATTAAGACTGGTACAGAAAACTCCATGGGGGTGAGGGGAAAAACAAGTTGTGTGTGTTAAAAACGGCAGATTGGGCTGAAAAGAATTTACAGCTGGAGATCCTCAAGTATCAGTCTCCAGGCCAATATTATTTCACATTTTCAATATCGATCTTGGCACAAGTAGTAAAAATGGTCTAACAAAATTTGTTGATGACACAAACATCATCACACAGATACATATTATATGTATATATATATATATATACATACATACATATATGAGAGAGAGAAAGACAGAGAGAGAGAGATGTGTAACCGGAAAAATCAAATTACTTGAAAATTGAAGTAGCAAAAATTGGATTAAATTTGACAGTAGAGAATTAGAATATACACTTATAGACCTGAAACAGAAGGGTTTTCTCATCTTTCCAGTTGTTCATCCATCAATAAGCATAAAAAGAAGAGACAACCAGGGCCTACGAACAAGTTACACACTGGCTCAGAACCATCAGTGGTTTTCCACATTGGGAAAAGGTGAAGGATTCTAAAGTCCATCCAGCAAAGCATTACCAGAAAAAGAGAAGTATTAATACATTTATATGGTGAAAATAAGTCACTGTGGAAGATGTGTGGAGAAGGGTTACTGGATTTTACAGCAGACAGCAACTTTATTGACAAAGGTTTAGTAAAAGAGATTTGTGGTCTAACCTAGAAAAATCAAAGTTTAGAATGGGTATGACTGTTAGCTTTAGATACATCACATGCACAAATTCCAGTGAAAAGATAAACAATCCAAGTCAGAGGACAGCACTGGCAAATGAGTATAAACTGGTAAATGAATACTTTTTGATTAATGGATAAAAAAGGCTGTTTGGCAATCACAGCAGTGAGGTTCTGGAACTGTTCCCAGTCACATAGTTTCTTGGGTAAAATAACTTTAAAATAAAGTTTGATTGTTCTATAAAAGATCCAAAGAGAAACTTGTCAGCTGTGTCAAGGTGCTCAATTCAATGATTCAAAGTCTGCAGCCTTGGGAGCAGAGTGTGAACTCGAAATTTTGTTGCCCACACCTTCTTAGCATCCTCTGCCACCAGTACTCAATCACAGTATATTTGTTCTCACCACTACTACATGTGTAAATATCAAGTTGTTATCTGTTGATGGTCTATAGTTGGTGTTCCCATATCTTGTTCTGACTTGTGCTCTGGCCTCTCTGTAAGATTAGACTATGCAATCAAACTGGAAAAAATGTGCATGCGTAGTGGGCTCAGACATTCAACTCCTTTAAATAATCTGTACCAAAGCAACTTGCCCAAGATAACATGGGAAGTCTGTTGCAGAGTAGGAAATCAAGTCTAAACCTAATGATCATCTTTCTGTGGGAATTGATTAGGCACCCAGAAAAACTAAGTTCAAACCTATGCAAGGACACTCATGTCTTGGATAAGAAATGTTGCCCTAGGTCTGAAATATCTTTTAATAACATTGTGATAAACAGATTTGTTTCCCATTTTAATGAACTGCTGTTTTCTAACAAAACACGCTTACTGAAAATCTTCTAAACAGCTTTTACTCCAACATCCTAACCACTGGGGTGTGGGCTGCTTTGGAGAACAAACAAGACAGTCTCTTGTATTTTAAATTAAATATTTCAAAGGATGTCATTTTTATTCTATTATAAAATGAAACCAAATGTTCAAACTCTACCATTTTTCTTAAAACAATGTTCTTATTTTCCATCCAGGAACATTCCAGCTGCCATTGGATTCACTAGGCCATGCTCCTTATGAGTAGATGAAATGAAGTAAGTTACAAAACTCTCGGCAAAGGCAGTTATCAGCATTTATAAAGCATGTTTGTGGCCAAGGCTTAACACTAGCTTCTTAGCAAAAATTATTTGGTTGTTTAGAGTAAATGGAATGCAGTATTTGATTTGATACTGATATTTCTTTTTAAACTCTATCATTCCCTTTAGTCACAATTATTTTTCCAAGGATCAAATCTAAACATAAAGAGATGGAAGCATAATAAAAGTCTTCAGAACTCATAGAAAGATGACTTTCAAACTTCTCTGTGTCTCTTCATTTATACTCCTGTTTTTTGTCTCCTTATAAATTTAGTCAGCCATTTTTTTCCACAAAAGATGAAACAAAAACATATTTAGTAATAATATAATCCCACCAATGCATAAGTGGAAAGCTGTAGAAACATTGAGTGCTGTTTTTTTGTAAAAATCAAATATCAAGTTCTGCTGAGTTGTCAGTTGGACAAAGGGAAAGAAGAAAACAGTATTCTGCTCTGCAAACGAACAGCTCTTACAGTGAATTTGGGATACTGGATGTTTACTTTGAGGACTAGTTTCCTGAATCATGGAGAGTTAATCCTTCATTTCTAATAACATATCTAGCCTTCATATGAAATAAGTAATTCTTGCTCCTCAGTGATTTCACATACAGTAAATTAAACTTAGGTAACTTTTTTTTCTTTAAGATCATGTCCCTATCTGATTCATTAGAATTCATGCAGCCACAATACTGCCTTCTTGCTGCCTGCAACAACACCATTTTGCCTTAATCACAATCACATAATTATTGCATAACATCTCTATATGGAAGTTATGAGGCCATCTGACTCCAACAATGCATTTCTGTGATTTTGAAATATTTAATGTTAAATTTCTTTTCAATATAATCTTCATTCTTAAGGCACTTACTTTGTAATAATATACTTTATTTCTGCATTTTTCCTTGGTCATTTTACCCTCTAAAATTTGATATATACTTTCATCCTTAATTCTTTTTTTTGAGCAGCTGGCTATGACATGGCACAGCAGTCCTAGATAAGAGTTGATATCATCTTTAGGAGCTCAGGAATGGATGTTGCGTCAGTGAAATGCTCTGTACAGCCCAAGACCTGTCTGCCATCTTCTGCCACTGCAGTCATCCATTTCAGTGGGCCCTAGTGGCAATGCTGAGTCATAGGTATGCATCTTCCCTCTATTTTGAAAGCTTAATTCTTCAAGGGAAGTAGAAAGAAAACAATGCTTGCACCTCAAGTCTATGGCTGAACTTGAGAAGTTTGAAATACTGTTAGTGTGGTGTCTTGTTACACTTAAAATATCAGCTCAGAGAAAGAAGAGGCTGCTGAGAGATATACACCTGTCTGACATGTTTCTGGCTCTGTACCAATAGAAAATACATGTGCACAAGCAACATGGCTGGCAAAATCCTATGAGAAAGGTGACAACAGAGCAACAGAGCAACAGTTTGCTCCAACAGAGCAAACCCACACAGGTAAAAAGTGTCCTCATGGAAGAGTAAAAAGGGTTCAAAAATTGCCTTCAGTCATAATAGCTTTGATGGAAACTTCACCAGCCATCTTTCTCTTCTATTCATCTTTGTTGAAATCACCATGAATGTCAAACTTGGTAAATGACTTTACAAAATATGTTGTAGTTGTGAAATGTAATCAGCTATGTTGTAAAAAATGGGAAAAGATTGTGGTTAAAAGAGAATCTTAGTAGTCTACACTAGTCAGCATAAGCTGGGATCTAACACTTATGCCTTTCAAGCTCACAACCTGGCCTTGCATGCAGCTGAATATCTTTGTCAGTGCATTAGGGTGGTGCTGAGTAAGTAAAACACTGAACTGGTAGCATTGCCTAGTGTTAAGACTGCAAACATTTCCTGTTATAAGACCTAGTAGCTTATAATTTGCCAAACTAACTCTTTAGGTTGAAATTTTCCATGCATGGCATTTGCCTTATGAAGAAATCTTTGAAAAATTCAGCCAAAATTTACTGCTCTGAAGAGAAAAACATGCTATTTTTTGCAGTTAAAAAAAACAGTCCTGTAACCTTTACTTTGGCAGCTCTTGTGCCCTCCTCGTATGTTGGAGCAGGAACTTGTCATCTGGCAAAAGGGTGGTCTGTGTGTCATTGATGTGCTTTATGCTATCCGTATGAGAAACCTCCCATAATGTCAATCTCGGTAAAGTCCAGTTCATATGAACTCACAAGAAGTTTACTAAAGTTTGACCACAAAAATCCCAGAAGTTTCTGTTCTTACTGAGCATACTCAAGTTCCCCCTCCCTGTCTCCTTCATTCTGAAACTGTCTGTCTATATGTCATTCCCACAAAACAATAGGTTGTGCTGTTCTTCCTCTTATGAGCATTTCATTCACTAAACCCAGCACAGGACTATACTGTCATCCCCCATATACTTGGAGGATTCTGGGTTCTTCATGGTTATTTCCAGGCTGTGGAGGGAGCAGACATCAGAAGGGAGAGAAAGAAGCTCCTGCTTTCTGGACTGTGAATGATCCATTCACTGACACCCAGCCAGTGTGACAGGAGAAGATGCCTTATGCAAAGGCACACAGGACAGGAGCTGAAATAGGACACCACAGAAATGTAAGTGAAACAAACAAGAGAGGTGGCTGCTGGTGCAGAGCAGAGACTAGCAGAAAATGGGAACTCAGATTGACTGGTTAGAAACTATGGATTGAAACTAAGGAAGGAAAAACAGAGGCTAAACAAAATCCATGTGAAATGTAGATTAAAACAGACTGGGTGGAAGAGTTGCATTTCTGGTAATTAAAAATTAGCAGGACAAATCAAAGGATGCCTCCCACTACCTGAAGGCGGCCTATAAGAAAGCTGGAGAGGGACTTTTACAAGGGCATGGAGTGATCGAACGAAGGGGAAGAGTTTTAAGCTGAAAGAGGGTAGATTTATATTAGATATTAGGAGGAAATTTTTTACGATGAGCGTGGTGAGACACTGGCACAGGTTGCCCAGGGAAGATTTGTCTGCCCCCTCCCTGGCAGTGTTCAAGGACAGGTTGGATGG
>VZRW01005177.1:134653-163009 GCA_013398125.1 Aegotheles bennettii
CCTATTCCTATTCCTATTCCTATTCCTATTCCTATTCCTATTCCTATTCCTATTCCTATTCCTATTCCAATTCCTATTCCTTTCTGTGTATAAATGTTAGATGAAAATCGTATAAAGAAGTCAGACTTCTGAGGAAAGTAATGTTTCTGAGGAGGAAATAACTCCTTTAATAACAAGTACCCTTTTCAGCATGGGATAAGACGTCCTACAGTGAACTGTCAAGGTCACTGCCATTGTGTGTCATGTTTCTGTACCACTGGTCCACAGGTGATGTGGAAAAGCAAAAGGCCTATTATCAGCAGGCAAAACACATTATGCAGGAGTCCATAATTCAATTATGAAAAAATATTAGACTCACAAGCTGAAAATGGTTTAAAATTTTTGATCTAAAGGTTTCAGCTTTTCTGACAATTCATGTGGACATTGCACAATGAAATTTGTAGTTTTCAGTATGTTTTTTACAACATAAGAAAATTGCATAAATAGGATGAAAGAATACCCTAAGTTTGTAAAGTCAGGCTTTTAGTCAACCATCTCCTTTATTATTCAGTGTTTCTTCTTTATCAGTGTAAGCCTTCCTTATGCTTATAAACATAAGACTTGTAAGCCTTCTCCCACATGAGATGGGGATTCTGTATGAAAAATAGTAAATGATTATTGAATTAACAATCACCTCCTAACACATAAGCAAAAATTGGTCAAAGGTTTTCAGCATGTCATAATTTTGAGTGATCTTGTAACTTAAATACAAAGTTTAAAGCTCTATTTTAGCAGGAACTTTTCATCTAACTCTCTCTTCTCCAAATAATAGACCAATAGGGTTACAAGGTTAAAAACAGAAAAGCCAGAAGTGTCCAAAGATTAAACTGAGTATATGACCTTAACTGTCTGATGCTTTGTAAATAACCCAACAAAGTTTTTTTCCACTTAGCAAAACATTGTTTTCAGATATTACATAATAGTTCTGAATTTCTGTTACCTAGTATACATATGATGCAAAGATTTAATTTCCTTTCTTCTTAGTTTAATTGCCTTGGTTTTCTTCCAAATTTATTGACTTCAGCATCTACTATTCATATATTTGCAAGAACACTGATACTCACAGCTTAAAGCTGTAACAAAACTTCTACCACAGATTTAAATGAATCCATCTTTTCTTGTACTGTAATGAAGTAATTTTGTGTATTTGTAATCTGCATTTGTTCTGCAACCTTTCAAGATTAAAGAACTGTCAGAGTAGTGAGGGGGAAAAAGAAATGTCAGTTGTGAGGGACAACATCATATAAATCCTGTATGAAATTTATTCTAGCAAGTATATTACTTAATATTTTAATAATAATGAACCCATTTGAAATGTATTATGAAAACCTTATGGGGACTTATGGCAGTGATAAGAATAGGGAATTTACCAGTGGTTTTTAACAAGAATTTTAATTGTCTGTTGCCAATAAATGTTGTATTTGACTCACCTAAAACTCAAAAAATTCCTGATATCCGTGTGATATATGCAATTGATGACAATGGGATAAAAATCAGTAACATAACTTCCTAGACTGCTCATTACTGTGTATTTATCACAGAATAGTTGAGGTTTGAAAGGACCTCTGGAGGTCATCTGGTCCAAATCCCAAGCTCAGAGCCACCTAGACCCAGTTGCCCAGGCTCATATCCAGACAGCTTTTGAATATCTCCAAATATGGGGACTCCACAACCTCTGTGGGCAACCCGTAACAGTGCTCAGTCACCCTCATGGTAAAAAAGTGTTTCCTGATGTTCAGAGGGAACATCTGTGTTTCAGTTTTTGTTCATTGCCTCTGATCCTCTCACTGGGAATCACTGAAAAGATCCTGGCTCTGTCTTCTGTACACCCTTTCTTCCTATAATGTGTTTATTTGCAGTAATAAGATACCCTTATACATATAGAAGGAATTGTTCTTATCTATGAATCAAACTATAAATTAAAAGTATGTATATACTAAGAATGCCCTATATGCTGTCTGCTTCAAATACTTTCACCATTTAAGTGAATGATTTTCAAATGTTAATAATGTCATAATTCTCATAGCTTTCAGAGAGAAAAAAAAATAGCTTGCAGAGTCAACCTAATTGATTTTTTTCTTCTTAAAATTTACTATTGTTTTTTAAATGAATATTTTAAGGAGGGGAAATTTGATTTTCCTTTGTAAAATTATTTTTAAAAACCCCTTTATGTGCAGAGCTTACTTCAGCATTTTTAATGAAGGTATTGCAAACTAGCTTTCTATCTATATTTTTTTTTAATGGCCAAGTAAGCAAAGTTTCAAATAGTGTGAAGTCAAATGGAAATGTTACAAGATCCCAAAAAATTGTATTGCGCTAGGTGCCTCCTTTCTAGAATAACAGCAGTTGTCATATAATGCTTAAACACGATTTTCTTAAATTATTTACTGAAATGTAAATTACACTTGCACATGATGACTACTATGTAGACCTAGAAAACCATTTCTGACTGAAATGAAAATACTTTAATGCTTGATTTGCTCTCAAAAGGGACTGTAAACAGGTGTGGTCAAAAAGCAGGTGCTGCTCCAGCCTATGCTGCTATCCTCAGGTTTATTTTCCATGATACCTTAAAATAACAACAATAAATCATAATTGGCAGCTTAAGCTTTCCTATGAACCCTGAGAATTTTGTATAATGCTATTTAACCATGACCTTGTTTTCCATTGCTTCCAAGAGACATTAAATTCTTTTACCCTCCAGAACTGAAACTGGTATTATTTTTTCCTGTCTGTATCACAGTGACTCACTTCACAAACCCAGCTCTTCTATGACAGTTCCTGCGCTGTGACTGGATTCGGCAGTAAGCAGCCAAAGAAACTCACTCCTAGTACAAGTTGTGAGGTTTTCTTACACAGGTATGGAGACTGAAAACCTGGATTTGGGAGCTGGCACAGCTAATTTGTACAAAAGATGAAACAAAAGCAAGTCTACAGCATCTTTTAACCTCATCCTCCAGGTAGCCAGAATTTTAATTTAAACCTAGAGTAGATTAAAAAGCCTTCATATTTGTGACATATAGATGCTCAAAAACCAAGAAGCACAATGAAAAACAGACAAATATATGATATCTGTCCTAATACCAACTCACACACAGATGGGCACTTTGAATACTTTTTCCTCTGTTGAGTCATAAGATTTTCTTGCAATCCTCCTGAATCTAAAAGAGAGATCCTAATCAACGACCAGAACAGAAATTCAAATTAAGAATAAAGCAGAAGTAGAGAAGGAAATAACTGGGTTTTTTGGTTGTACATGCAGTGCCAGCACCCCATACAGGCTACTTGAAAGGTGTATATCCTTCCAGCCTGGACAGGAAGACAAGACAGAACTGCACAACTCCCATTTACACCCCACTGCCAAGAAGAGAACTGGGGTGGGCTCCAAAGAGTAGGCACTCAAAGAGTGAAACACTGATTCTTCTGAGATAATACGCTGCAGTGGCTTGTAGAAGAATGCCTGGTTTTTAAGTACAGGCATGGGTTTATGTCCTATTTTTTTCCTTCAGAACTCTCTAATGTACAAATAATTTTTAATTATGACCTTGACAGAACCAGTGTTAATATATCCCTATGTTTTAGCTTATTCTAGCAATAGTGATTTCTGTGTAGTCTGACAAGAACAGGGTACATGTTCTTTTAAGAATGGTGAATGAATCAAAGGAGGGAAACGGGAAACTTTCAGTGTGTCTTTTGAAGTGGGGATCTGCAGTCAACCTCATTGAAGTAGGAATGAAGTAGGAATGATGTAGGCTGACATAGAAATCAAGGACATTCATATCTACCACTCTACCTTGTTGCCTTGTTAGGCAAGTGATAATCAGAACCTGTTTGGCAAGAAACAAAAGGGATGTTGAAATGGCTTCTGCCACAAGAAATACAGGCTTTCATCAGCTCATCAGTCTCTGCTGGGTTTCACTGGCCCCCACTGGAATTACTTCAGTAGCCAAGTGTTGCTGAAATGAAAGAGCACTATGAAAAGTGTTGCACAGTTTGATTAACTGTGACAACAGATAATTTAATCCAGTCAAAGAAATTTTTCTACACTGTTTTTCTTATACTACCCATACCTTTCTTCTCTTTCATATAGTTTCTACTGTTGTAATTCCTGTACATGTAGCTGGACAGTAGGCCAGCTTCCATTATGTTCTGGTTATCAGACTCAGAGGAAAGCATCTTGCCTATGTTGACAAGTACACATAGTTACCATTAGTTCTGCCTGGCTCTTAGTGAGAAATAGAGCTGAAGCTGCACTGGAAACCATTTAGCATGGGACTGGCTTTGTTGACCCAGCTCTCCCTCCTGAGAGGAAGCATCTGTCAGTATAACCACATACCAAGCTGTCTGAACAGCTGGTCTGTGCTTCTGTGCATCTGAGTATGGATCCACCTTAAATCCCAGCTTCAGAAGAATTGCATTTTGAGTGACTGGGAAAGTAGTAATGTTTTCTCCAGTAATTTTCCTATTACTCTTTGCTGTTGTGTCAAGCAGGCTTACTTGCTGTTCCAGGCATCCAACTCAATAGACACAGGTAACCAGATGCAGAATATGTATCTTTGAATCAATAGAAAAAGGTGTTTCAGTTGTCAACAAGCAGTAATAATAATTAAAGTTCAAAACTTTTCAATTAAGGTTTATGTTGAGTAACTTTGCACATGATCTTCACAGTGTCTTTGGTATTTTACTTCTCTCAGCCACCTGCTGTTTCAGATTAGAAATTATTTACATGTGGCATTTGATAGCATAGCCATGTGGAGTCTCTCTGGGTTCGTATGTGACTGAAGGGCAAAACAATCCCCACTCTGAGGAAATGAAGGGCAGCATGCTAGCTTAGCTAAAGAAAAGCTGAATGCCAGGGTGGTGGCTGCATTAGCTAGCATAGCTTAAGAACTCACGTACCCAGTATTTCTTACTCACTTTGAATTCTACAAGATTTGTGCCCAGGAGTGGACACACTTGGTGTTCAAGGGCATTGTTAGATATGCCAGTAAATCAATCATAGGATCACACATTGAACTAGAGAATGGATGCTTGATAAGGGAGAATTACAAATCCTCTGGCCTGCTAAAGGAGAAAAAGATCCTGATGGAAAACTAGAATGTGATCAGACTATCAAAGGTTGCATCCACAAACATAATTCTGCTTTTTATAAATTTTAACTGCTTGACTTTGCAATACTCTTTTGAAGTTTGAATATGTCAGTAGTGTTTATGTGGGATATGCATCAAAAATACGTATCATTTAAACTGTTAGAATAATCATAAGGAACTATGTGTAACTGTGTAAGTGTTCAGTATATATATATCAAGTAGTACATATAGTTTTACAATATTTACAAAGTAGATGCCATTGATGTTATATAAATAGAAATGTTTGCATCTTTAATATTACTTGTATATACTTAATCCAGCCTGGGGTTTAGTGGGGGTGCCTATGAAAAAACTGTATCAAATACATCTTTTTACATTCAGGAAAGGATTAAAATTATTTCAACAGAAGAGTGAGCTTAAATTGTGCCATGGCTCATGAGGAACAAATATTGCCAGCTGAAATGTTTGGCAACTCAGTTAAGGTTGATGTACCAATACTAACCACAGACATATATTTCATCTTCCTCAGGACAGTTTGTTAAAGAGGAAAGACTGAGGAATTGTCTTGAGAGTGGCTTTATAAAGTCTTTCTTTTAAAAAAGAAATCAATAACAAACATATGTTGTCATCACAACCTGAGTGATTTATGACTAAACAGTTCAGGATCATCATGGTCTTTTTACTATATTGTCTTTTGACGTGCCAATGCAAAACTGTATGAACAATATCATGAAATACTGTGAGAACATTGTTTAGTTTAAAGGCCAGTGGCTGGCATTAAGATCTTTCCACTTTTTTCAAGTAAAAGAATTTAAATGAGAAGAATATAATATTTTTTTTTAATTATTTTTTTTTTTTGGTAGAAGAGCTGTTCTTTGAGGCATGTGGGTTATATTTTTCTATGTATCTGAACAAAAGATGAAAAACTGATGATTTATCAGAAATAGCAATTACTAAAGAGTGCCATTCTTCAGACCAGGAAATAGTTACCCAGAGATGTTACTACTTTAGTAGCACTTAGCTCACGAGGAAGAGTCCCTTCGTCCTCTGCTTCCCCCTGGGTTATCTTTAGTTGTCCAAAATCCACAGTACTTTGGGCAATACCACTTTTGTATACAAACTTCCAACTCCAAAGAAAAACCAGTGTTTGTGATCCCTGTTGGATCCATGTTCCATTGAGTAATGTGTTCATCTTCAGTTACAGCATTGCCTACCGTTCTCATGAGGAACACTTCTTTAATAGTTGGACTGCTAACATCCCTGTGGCTTGCGCTCTGCACACTAGTGTTGGTACGTGCAAAAATTTCAAAAATAGGTGTTATGAGTTAAATTTTTGTATAAATTCTTACCACTTGGACATCCTCATTTCTCCAAGTATGGTCTCTAAGTCATCTAAAAGATCAAAATATTGTCTTCTTTCTCTTATGTGAATTCTTGATACATTATTTTCTTGATTTAATTCTGATAATCTTTGTAGATTTTTAATTCTGAGTCTTGTATTATGTTAATACTGGGATTATTTTTCCCAGATATCAATCAAAACAAATTATGTTATCTTCAATTCATGGAAATTCTCCATCTAAAATTATAAGACTGGCTATTCAGCCTCACAGCATCAAGGAGGGAGATCCATGAGCGGGGAGTTCCTCCGTGAATGAGTTAACGATCTGTCTGAACAAATTTATTCAATAATATTCAGAATGAAGAATTTCAGTTATGTACCAAGATTTTAGTGTTTACTAGGGCTGTTTGTGAATTTTTGAATTAAAATTTTTTCAGCAAATACACATTCTCTGAAACTCTCTGAAATCTTCTGAAGCTCATTATAATTTCTCAGGTCTGGGACAGAATTTGTTGTTAAACACAGCTAAGAGATCTGGTAGCCCAGAGTAGCAAATGGGGTATAGTCCTCAGCTGGATCTTGTGGGAAACTAGGTGACCCACAAACTGGGCACTTGCCTCTTCCTTTCAGTATCTCCTGTTGATGCTCTTCTACTTTGCTATACATACAAAATTTTCATTAAGTCTGATGGCTAGATCAATTGGTTGGCATGAGGTGTTCTTAGGTTCATTTACAGAATCACAGAGTCACAGAATGTTAGGAGTTGGAAGGGACCTTGAAAGACCATCTAGTCCAACACCCCTGACAGAGCAGGGTCACCTAGAGCAGGTCACACAGGAATGCATCCTGTTGGGTTTTGAATGTCTGCAGAGAAGGAGACTCCACAACCTCTCTGGGCAGCCTGTCCCAGTGCTCTGTCACTCTGACAGTGAAAAATTTCTTCAAACTAAGTGACAGGTTTCTGTCCTATCAGGCACGTATCCTAAATTAGACAACTTATACAAGCTCTCTGTGTAAAACTGAAGTCTTTTCCAGTGGATGCAACTTCACTAAAATTCAAACACATTGGATGCAACATCATTTTGTCAGGTACAGGATGAAGCTAATTAAGCACACGAGAGAAAGAGCTCTACTCTTTATATTCTTTAATCTAACATGCACCATTCTGACAGAACTGGATTAGGGACTGATTTCCTATGCTGTTACACTGGCAGATTTAGTGTGGTATCCTCTAGTGAAAGAGTTGTGATCAGCAACAAAAAGAAGAGTCAAAGGTCAATTAAACCACCAGGTCAAATGTAGCCGAAAAAGCACGTCTGGCTTCTGATATCAATTATGACAATCCCACACTCTTTTCTCCCCCTTCCTCTTTACAATGTGACTCATACACTGCTGGCAAACATAGCCTAGCTCATTTGATATGTTTTACTCACTGATGTAATTACATTGTCTGTTGTTCAAGGAAATATACTGTTTTCTTTCTATAATGGTTACCTTAAGTATTATAATACTACTGTTTGTTGCAACTTTCCAGCATTCCCAGTGGATGGAGGTTAATCATTCTTTCAACCCTACAGAAAATTAATATCATACACATTTTCCTTTTCTTTCTGAGCTGTAATTCCTTGCAATCCTCCTACAGTGCCCAGAATACAGAACGGCAAAATTTCCTTGAGAATTTTTATATCATCCTGTAGGGGCAAATGACTTTTGGCTAGAGAGGTTCTTATGGCAGAGCATCAACAACACTTTTTCATTAGGCTTGTGTCTCCATCAAGAAATTTAAGATGTAAAGGGACTCCTGATCTTTCAAGTGAAGGAAGTGGCACTAAATATTTGAAAATTATAAGGCTCATTTCAGTGGATATGCGTGTACCACTTTTTTCCATTACACTCTAGAATTAGAAGTCAGTTAAAACATCTACATTTTTGAAACAGTTTATATTTTTAAAGAAAAAGATAACAGAGTACCAGTGTATATTCAAAACTGTTGAGATGCATAGATTTCAATATGATGTTTTTATGTTTATATTTTTGTGAACTGTTCAATGAAAAAGAGGCTTGATTTCTTTTTAGTGAGTATGCTGACAGCAAACTACATGGTTTATCTGCACGAGTACCTGCGAGAAAAAACATCATGGTTTTATAGCTCTCAATACATTTAAAAGTAGAAAATGTGTTTTAATAGAGGCACGAAAGTTCAAAAAACAGTAAATATGGAAACTAATAATTTTCTTTATTTCCCTAAATGTTCAGAAAGGACAAAGAAATATATGAAAGACACAGAATAATGATCTGAAAAAAGGCCAGTCACCCGGATTATCAGCAGAACTGCTGAGGTGATTATTATTGTAAATTGATACCCCTGTGCTATGCTCTGTACACAACTGAGTAGCAGAGGAACCATGCGCTAAACAGATGTTTTGAATAGACTTGACAGACACAACAGTAGGGAAGGAAAGTTGCATATATATGAGCCATACTGTGTGATGTTGACAAATGTCTCATTAGTCTAAAGACATATGCTGCACAGGTGGGTTTTAACAGGAAGGTTTCAGACAACTAGGGAGAAAACTTAAGGGAGAAATGATGAGGGGGGTGAGTCCAGGTAAGAATCATAGAATCATAGAATGGTTTGTGTTGGAAGGGACCTCAAAGACCACCCAGTTCCAACCGCCCTGCCATGGGCAAGGACACCTCCCACTAGACCAGGTTGCTCAAAGCTCCATCCAACCTGGCCTTGAACACTGCCAGGGAAGGGACATCCACAGCTTCTCTGGGCAACTGTCTCACCACCCTCACAGTAAAGAATTTCTTCCTAATATCTAATCTAAATCTGCTCTTTTTCATCTTGAAACCATTCTCCCTTGTTCTATCGCTACATGCCCTTATAAAAAGTCCCTCTCCAGCTTTCTTATAGGCACATATAATTGCTTCTCACCCATCAGACTAGGTACTAGTGGTGATGGTTTGAGTGGTGGCAGGGAAGCTCTGGTCTGAGTCCAGAGCACACATAAAATTACTATAACCACTCTTATTACCATAATGTAGTGTATACATGTTTTTGTGTTTTCTTTATGTTTGTTTCATGTGGTAAATATAAAAGCATCTCTAGAGAGAGATTATATAGCAGATCTTCTTTCTAGAGTTGCTACATATGTAGACAGCAAAAATGCTAACTGAAAAAAAAGTAAAAGCGGAATGATGTCTTCAGTTCTCTTCTAATGAGGCCAAACAAAATCTTAGCTAACTATTAAAGTGTGGTTTCCTCCAGTTCTTGTGGTATTATTTGATAACCATGCTGTTTGGGAAATGCAGCCATAGCAGAATGTCTAGAAACAACCTGATAAAAGGTCGTGTTATATAAATTAAATTAAAAGCATATGCATGTCACACCCTGATTAGGGAGTTACTTCAATCAGTAACAATATGTTAAAAATATTTTAGTGGATAGTTAATTCAGTTCCTTCTTTTCATACTTTTATGTTAAATTACAATACTGGCAACATTTCATCTTTTAATCTTCTACATTTATGGTGTTGTTACTGTCTTATATGCGATATATGTCCCAAAATCTTGAGAATTGTGAATTTCCTGAAATTCATCATCTTTTACTTATATTCCTAATGATGTCAGTTGGATTGTGATTGGGAAAGGCCTGTAGTCCTCAAAGCTTTGTAAAACCTGGGCTTGGTTAGTTTAGTGTTGAAAGTAGTCCCTTCCAAGAACAAGTGGTGCATAAGTAAAGCAAGTAGAATTTTACTGTTGGAAACTATGCATGTCTATCTGGTGGATTTGCTACCAAGTGATATACTAGGTTATTAAACAACAAAGTCAAGTTCTTTAAATGTCTGACAATTGTCCTCAGAATTACCATAAATAATTTTTGGTTTTAAGCAACTACAAACTACATCGTCAAAAAGAAGTTAAAAGAAGAGAACATTTCAACTTTCAAGCATGTTACATTATCAATTATTAGTTTTCAAAAACCCAAAAAATGACTTTTTTCTTTTTTTTTTTTTTTTGTTAAATAGGGCAATATTTCAGCATTACATTCTGGTTCTATACTTCAGTCAAGATCACTTCATGCTTTTCACCAGAGAATTTCACCTTTATAAATAAGAGCTTTCTCAATGAATGGTTTCAAAAGTTGCCTAATTTAGTTTTAAAAGGTTGCCCTGCTTGACTTGCCTATGGATTTGAACTTGGTTCCTCTCCAGTGGAGAAGATGACACTGGAAAGATTGTCCTTGCTTTTTATAACCCCAATTGAACATTTTATTGTTTATATAAAGTAGAATTATTCCTTTGGCAAAGGTGACAAACATCTGTAATTTGACAATTAAATATAATTTAGAAAAGAAATAAAATTTCAGATCCCTGCTCCAAAATACACACAATAGAGACCTTAGGCTGCTCCTCACATTTGAAGTCCCTAGCCTTTGGACTGCTTTTTATTTATGATTTTGACCAAGAAAAACAATTGACGTACCAGAGTGTCTTGAGTAGAAATGCCAAGATAGTCAGGATGTTGGACCGTGTGCAGTCAAAGGAGACACTGAGGGAGCTGAATCTATTCATCCTGAAGAAGAGAAGACTTTGGAGGAGATCTTACTGTGTCTACAACTACCTGATAAGATTGGTAGACCCAGATTTTTTTTAGTGATACACAGACAGGATAAGAGGTAAAACATACAAGATGGAAAATTTGCATTGAATATAAAGTGAAAAAAATTATGCGACTGTTCAGATTCTGGAACAGGCTTCCTGGAGAGAATTTCATTCCTTGGAGATATTCAAAACCCAGCTGGACATGACCTTTGAACCCCTGGTCTGGTTGGACCTGTTTTGGACAGAGTGTTGGACAAAATGATCTCCATAGATCCCTTCCGACCTATGTGATTTTATGGTTCTGTATAAAAAATTACAGTAGATTTGAGAAAAAAAAAATCTGATGAAGAAATATTTTACTGAAGTATCTTAACTCCTCCTACTGAGATACTAAAGAGTATGGAACAGAGGGATGCGTTGTACAAATTGGGTAAACACTTCATAATATTTGCAAAAGCAGTAAACATCTTATGCTACCTATTACTGCTACCATAAAATGCTACCTATTTATGTTGGTATAGTATAATATGCAAGTTGGTTTTGCATCCAGTAACCAAATTCAGGGTGTCTCCATTCAGCCTAATGCTTTGGATTCAGCATGCTGTGAAGACAAATAGGGAATCAAACAAATTTTTTCTCTACCTCTGTCTGCTACTGAATTTTTCCACACTAATGAGATTAACCATGTAGCAGTGACTTTGACACTGGTTATTGAAGACAGCCCTTCTGAGCTTGCTTTATCTAAATTTATGACTTCAGGGTGCTGGTATAATGGCAAACTGAATCCCCACTCTATGTAAAATATGCTGAGGAAAGAAATTCCACCTAGTTTACCTAGACTGGATGTTATTCACACCTCTGCCTTTGAAACACAAACTTTTAATTCTAAGGCATGGAGACAAAATGGAGTACTACATGGTTTAAGAAATTCTGCTTTAGTGGAATATGTCCCTGACTATGGCAGAGGGCTTGGAACTAGATGATCTTTAAGATCCCTTCTAAACTAAACCATTCTATGGTTCTATGATATACAGGACTTCATAAATGTTGAGCAAGAAACTGCCAACTCTTTCTAGTCACTCTTTCTCTTTTTTCTTTCTTGCTTTCCTTCCTACTCAATTGGGATCCCTGGCTACACTGAAGAATGATGAAGAGGGAAGGACAAAAAAGAAGACATACAAAAGAAAGTTCCAAAATAGCCACACATGGTCTTCTCTTTCCCTCCCTTTTCTCACCCTGGTTTCTGATACAGCAAATACCTCTGCCAATGAGGCAGCAGAAATGATCAATAGGGGATATTTTCTGTTCCAGTCAAATAAAATAGCTCTTTTCCCTTGCAACTAGTGAGTTAAGTAAAGGAATGTCATCTAAATGTCAGTTGATAATTCCTTACAAAAAACTGAATGTACAAAGCAGGGGAGAATATAGCTTTTCAAATGGGCTGGATGTGAGCAGTCTCAAACTGCCAAGGTCAGCAAAAGATACTGCAATACTCTAAGTGAGGGACTATCAAGTCTTCTGATACTGTGGCAGCACACAGTAAAGCCAGGTTCTCAGATGTTCAGCTGGAAGGACTGGTGCTCAACAGGAACAACCCCTTAGCTCTTAAGTCAATGCAGTCTTGAGGAAACACTTTGTATAAATATGCCTTTAAATTTATTGAACTGTATACAGTAGAACTTTAAGCATCTGTGGAGGGCAAATACACTCCCTCACCTTATCCTGGTTTGGAAACTGATACTGTGGACTGAGTTCTTCCCTACATTCAATCCCACATTGCTGTTGCTAGACAGTGCAAGGCTTGCTTGCAATGATCCTGGTATTATATGATGGAATACTGTATGCAACTTTGATGAAAAATCAATCAAGTTCTACACCATGAAGAATATATTCTTTCCATATGTTAATTCAGTCAAGATTTACATTTTTTTTTCCTTTTTTAAAAATTTATATAAAGTAAAAACATTCTTCTTGGAAACACTATTTTATTTGTTTTTTTCAGATGCACATGAAATTAAACCATGAATATACAGTTCTTAATCAAGAATTCTTGAATAATTGCATATTTTTTTGGCACTTCAGATGAGGTTTATGCTTTAGCACTTAATGATTATTTTATTATGTTTACATACTTGGAAGGTCCTAGAACCATGTTATTCCATGACACATAGCACGTATTTTTCATGTCTGTAACTTTTTCTGCTCAAGTTGTAATGTTGGGGGTTTTTTTTCCGTATCAAGCATGAAGCACTGATAATGAAAAAGAAATGCCTAGGGCAAAGCTTTCATAAAACATCAGTAATTTATGGAGACCAAGTTGAAAGTGAACATAGACAGAATTATGAAAAAATAGTATTTTTATTGGAGTATTTAAAACTATTGAAGCCAACATTCCTTCACTTTGGTGGAGGTGGATTCATTCCCTACTCTTATTTTAGCAACAGATTTTTCATCCAGGAATATTAATATAGCTCCACATCTCACAAATCCTCTGCAGCATAATTTTTGCCTCCCTCCTCTTTGCTGGCATCTGTGGTAGACTGCTTTCTCTACTGAGATTGGGATCTACTTAGAGAAAAAAAAGGGAGACTTTGTTCACTCCCTGAATTTTCATTTGGGTCATCCCAAATGCTTATTCTAGTACTGATTTATACAAGCTGAGTTGGGGGAAGGAGATGTTATAATTTATGCAATTAGATAATATCTTAAAACAGTGTGCATATGAAATCAGCATGGTGTTACACAGCAGATCTCCCCCTGTTGTCAGGTAATTGTAGCAGAGGGTATTTATATCCTTATTGCAGTCACAGATGTGACCATAGTTTAGTGTAGAGCTACCTAGGTTAGCTGAGAATCCCGTAGCTTTCTGGAGGAATAAAGAGTAACACAAAATAAATAAGGGCCAACAGATTTGTCCATTATTTGGGAGAGGTACTGAGTGCATCTCAGACTAATTATACACAGAGTTAAAGCTATTTTTCAAGTGTTGCATGTCTTAAAATCTAAGTATTGTTTGTAATTTTTGCAAAATTTACAAATTTAGTCTTAATTTACTGGTTAGTTGTGAGTTTGTTTGTTTTATATATCTATATCCACATAACTGTAGGGTGGGAAAGTGATAGTTTGGGTACTAGTGCATGCAGATTTT
Source organism: Aegotheles bennettii (assembly GCA_013398125.1). Lineage (NCBI taxonomy): Eukaryota > Metazoa > Chordata > Aves > Caprimulgiformes > Aegothelidae > Aegotheles > Aegotheles bennettii. The sequence continues at coordinate 148,883 of VZRW01005177.1, forward strand.
CTTCTTTCCTTTAACCAACAGATTTCAAATGCATGTTTGAGACTCTTGAACTTCCACTGTGACATTGTCAGTGGAAATAAAAGGATTGTTTCACCAGCTTTGTTTCTGTCAAGGACTATATGAAAATGGAGTAGAATAGGTCTGACATGAGGGCTTTAGCAGAATCACCTTTAGTTTTTATATATCCACATGTTTATATAAACCCTTTCCCCACCACCACCTCCTTTTTCATCATCATTCCTCTGGTTACTGCCCTGCTCTGCTCCACGACTTAAGTTGCACCAGAAAAAAGATTGCGTGCCCCAAAGTATGTGTGCTTTTTTTCCCAGAGACGCTAGTAAAAAGCATTATGCTCCTGTACAAATCCTGCCTGTCCCATCTCCTTAGATGGTCATGGTGTTACTACTCCAAAAAATAATAATAAGCACTTAATCCACAAGAAATACTTGCGTTGCTTTATCACTTTCTACAACTACCTGGAAGGAAGTTGTAAAAAATTTGGGTGTTGGTCTCTTCTTCCAAGTAACAAGCAGTAGAAGAAGAGAAAATGGCCTCAAGTTGTGCCAGGGGAGGTTTAGATTGGATGTCAGGAAAAATTGCTTCTCTGAAAGGGCTGTCAGACACTGGAACAGGCTGCCCAGGGAAGTGGTAGGGTCACCTTCCCTGGAGGTATTTAAAAGATGTGGAGAAGTAGTGCTTAGGAACATGTTTTAGTGGTGGATTTGGCAGGGTGCTAGGTTAATGGTTGGACTTGATGATCTAAAGATCTTTTCCAACCAAAATGATTCTATGGGCAGTGCCTTCAAGTCTCAGTCCACTCTAAAGATTTGGCTCAGTGTCTTCCACCTCCTTCTTGAGTGACATCAAGCTGTAAGATTTTGTGAGTTGAAGTGTTAAGATACTCTTGTTGTAGCTGCTTTGCATGAACTATTTAAAGAGTAAACTAAGAAGATTAGGAATTGCCCTCTTTGATGCTTCAAGTGTTAGGCTGTCAGGTCGGACTCCAGGGATTCATCCCACTTTGCTTTAAACATCCACTATGTCTATGTGTCTCCATGTTGCACTTGTGCTTCTTGTCAGGACTCATTCCACATTCAGGAAAAAGAAATAGGAGATTCTAAGTTTCAATCACCTGAACTGTTGTTACAATATGCCTAAGAGGAAGATAGTGGTTATAGAGGCTTCAGCCCTCTGATTATCTGAAAGTGGAAAAGAGCATAATGACAATCATGCTGTCCTAGTTGAGATTCAGAAACAAGTGCTATTTAGATGTTTAGAATATGTAAGCACTTACACAAGTCAGTAGAATAAGTGGTATTTGTATTTCATTTTCTCACTTTTGTCTCTCAAAACCACTCATCTATATTAAATGTTATGAATAAATATTTGCATCTGCATTTTATTTGCCCTAGCTTAAGCTTAAATGGAAAGTAGCAAGGCACTCCTCAGCCAAGAACATGACAAAAATATAAACTGGATATCTAGGACTTTTGAACAAATGTCAATATCTGCCCAACTCAGCATTCACTGGTTTTAAAGAGTAACAGAGTGCCTGTACAATCTGAGTCAGGTGGAGAAGTGACATTGTAGAGAACAGTGTCCTCTGTAGTGTAAAAGGTTGTCTGGCATACAGTAAAAGAGGTTGTTGGCATAAGAAGGGGATGCACATTTAGGTCATGAGAGTCAAAAAAAGATGTCATGCTTATTTTAGATCCTAAGGTGAATCAAATACTCAAAGTGCTTATTTCATGCTGTTATTTAAAGGAAGCTGAGAATATCTAGATGTAGACATCTGAATTTAATCAGATGAATCTGACTTTTGTGTAATGATGAATGTTATTTATTATGGGTGTAAAAACATCACAGGGAAGGAGATAACTTTTCCCTTTAGAATGGCATATAGCCTGTTTTTTAAAGACATTTTCTTGAAACAAGTTCAAAACCGTAGTAGCTGGACCTATTTTTCCAAGTATAAGAGAAAAGTCTAACCTTGAACTAGTGAAGCAAAGGCGGAGGAAGAGAATAGCAGTAGTCTGAGGAATTTTTATTTTGTGAATCCTCTCATACTTGTTTTATTTAGAATACATGAAATGTTTCATCTTGGGCCAAATTCAATGTGTTGTATTGTATTAAACTATTTCTTACTTCATTTTCATTTCAGCAAGGATGAAAAACAAAAGTTTATAGTTTGATCCAAGGTTTTTTTTACAGCCTGGCTATTAAACAGAGAAAGCATCTATTCAAACAATCCTGAAGTCCTGATGTTGATCTCATGCCAGACTAAATGAGGAATGACTCCAATAAAGGTATTTGGGTATGTCGATATAAAATGGTGCTATATGAATGAAATCAGAATCAGGCCTTGATAACAGCCCCCCATGTAGAAGAAATATGCTGAAACCTCATCTAGACAGGAGGAAATGAGCAGCAAAGCTCATACTAAGAAGATATTCCAATAGAATTTAACAGTTTCAGACATGTTCCCATGTGAAAACATTATTTCAGAAAGAAAATAGCTTTATTCCAAGATAAAGCTAAATCAGCTGAGATGATTCTACAGTCTTAATTGCAAAGCAATTAGTCTGGATTAAAGTCTTTTTTATTCTGAATTAGTGTCCTCACAGGGAGCCACTACGTAATGGTTACTGTTATTTCAGACAGCTACGAGTCAAGGCAACCCTTACCCAGTACACATTCCTTCCTTTTTTCAGTGGGTGACTATCTTCAATTTGATGTGTTCTTTTTTTCTATATAGCTATTTTCCCACTCCCTCACTTGTTTTAGATTACTTTTACTTCTTCAGCTTTCTTATAAGTCTTCATTATAGAAAGAACTCTATGTGATTTTTATTTCACATCCAGAGCAATTTGAACAACAAAGAGAAACAAAATCTGTTGAGAACAGGCAAGCAGAAAGACAAACAGATTGCTTAGATATCTTCATGAATTGTGATGTCAGTGTCAAAAATATGAAGAGCACTAACACAGCTAGATAAACCAATGCTCTGTTTTGGAGGTTTGCACTGACATACAATCCTTCAGAAAAAATAGTATTTAAACAGAAAATACAGTTCAGATGACACATCAAGCATAAAGCACAACACATTGGGGCTTTTTTCTATTTTAGGCAGTTTATCTCATAGCTGCATCTTCCTCAGAATGGGGAGAGCATGGAAAATTGTTATGTATTCCTTATCGATGAAGTCTTTGAACCCATTTTGGAAGGAGTCATGGGAATATAGAACTGTAGGAGTCAGAAAAACAAGACAAGTGGCTGGTGGCTAAGTAGAAACATGAGAAAGGCTGTATGGATTCAGATTAAAGGTCTGATTTGCTTAATACCCTGTCTCCACCCGTGGCCTTAAACACAGACATGAAGGAAGAAGGATAGAGCAGGCACATGTAACATTTCCCCATATATTCTGCTAGCTGCTAACTATTTTTATCATCCCTCATACCTAATGTGTTCTGTCTATCTCGTAAAGGCAGTAGATCTGTATTCCAAGTACTTGTTCGATTTCCCCTTAAAACCATGCAAATTTTTTGAATGGGCTTTGTATCTCATGGAGGCCTCCATTCATGCTCCACAGCCAACTCCTTTTGTTTCTTTTGATCCCAACTACTACTGGTTTCATCTGCAGACCCTTAGTTCTTTTGTTAGAAGAGCTAGCAGTCAGACAGTTTGCTCTCTCTGTGCCACTCATGATCTTGTAGACCTCTCATATCACCAGTGACTTGTAACCACAGACTGGCAGTATGTGCCGCAAAACCAATTGCCACCAGAAAGCCATGCACTTACAAAACTAATGTTTCTTTTTTTACATTTAACTTAGTTTCAGATATAATTTTAGGGGGCTTGGAGGAAAGTTGTCATCATAGTGGGAAATCTGACACTTAAAAGGACATTACTCTCAATAAATGAAAGTTCCCTGAGCTTTGTTATTATTTCTTGGGCCTGGAATGTTTTACTCCATCACTTCATCTTTTGTCTTTCATGTGGTCTCATGGCATATTAGACACCTTTTCTGGTTAATAATGACCCCTAGAAGACAGTTCTTTTACTCTGGCTCTTCTGTTTCTGTCTCTGAAACAACACATGTGGAACAGGGAGGACTCCTTTATAATGTGAATTGGGACACTCGTCACCTTATGCTTTCTGATCATTGCCCTAAATGACCATGTTAATATGTATGAAACTATTCGTTTACACTATTTAAAACAGACTGCACAGTCACAAGGTTTAGAGGAAGAAGTGAAGAGGAACAAAAGCAAGTGATGCATCTCATTAACATATGGCTCAATTAGCCCCACTCTGTATGATCAGGCAACCAGAATGAGAAATGCATGTCAGAATTCCCCACTGTGAGGGGAGTTATGTGAGATGCTTGTCCTCATATCATCCTGTTTATTCACATGTTTATGAAATAGACTTGGGGATCCAATAAGATGTAGGGAACTCCATTTCCCTTCCTAGCTGTGTATTTGGGAATGGATTAAAATTCAATCTCTGATTAATCTATTTATGATTCACTGACTCGATTGTGATCTGGGATTTCCTCCCATCAGGCTATTGCCTGCTGTGCCCAAGTTTGGAAATGTTAATGTCCTTTGGGAGGGACCCCATATGGTTCTTACCTGACAAGAAAATGAATAGAAACAACTAACAACTATTCCCTTGTTTCATTAAGCATTGAGAAGTTGTTTACTCACTGTGAGGCACAATGTTCCTTATTAACAAACTAGACAAGTTTCAAAACCCATTAAAAACCCAGTGAAGTCCCTTTAATCCTCCAATCTACACTCTACCTACAAATACCACCTGCTAGTCACTCAAACTTCATACTAGAGAATTGTTGTCAATGTGGGTTCTAATCCTCCAGACACGATATGGCAAGTTATTAAGACAGTGGATTGAAAGGACTTTCATCCTCTATTAACTGGAGTGATAGATACTGTGGCAAGGTGTTTTGAAGGCCACGTAGTCTACTCCTGCAAATAAAGAAGCATCACTGGTATGATTCACTTGTAGGATAAGTGAAGGGGTTAGAGGGAATCATTCAGAACTATCCGGCCACAATATCAGAAGACAATATCTGTTTTAAGGTAAGAGAGAAAATAATAAATTGTGATTAAAATACAACCACCAATGAAGAAAATGGGAGAAGAAATATTGTCTTCTTTACAAGAAACAGAGCTTGTATAGGAAAAGGAGCAAATAAAAAATGGCAAAAGAAAACAGCATTGAGAGGCCTCTACTACAAAAAAAAAATAAAAATCTGGAGATCAAAAAAGTAACAGGATAAAGAAAAAACACTGATTCAGCTGTAATGAGAACAACTAGAATAGTGCATGTGTTAACCCCTTCTTAAAGTTTGGAAGAAACATGTTTTTTTACACAATGACAGTGTTCAATGTCTTAACCTCTACACAAGTTTTTTAGCAGCTAAAGAGCAGTTACTAGATTAAAGGATCCATTTTATAACTAATTTTGGTATTTGCTCTGAAAGATAAAAATACAATAAACTTTTGAAATGGTTGTGACACTGATACAGCTTTTCTTAGTTTGAGGAATAAAGAAAATCAGAATTCTTTTCAGGCACTTAACTTCAATTAAGATTTTTAAATAATGAGGCACAAAAAGGAAAATTTCAGGAAACCTTTTGTACACATGATTCATGTCAAAGTTTTAACCTGAAAAGAAACTATTAAAAATGTTCTTACAAGTTTTTTTTTATTTCACAGAGCTACAAGGTGATGCTAGCATGTATTCTTTGACTGTGCTAAAATCGTGCTAATTTACACCAGGTGACAAGCCAGTCCAGTGCTATGGAAAGCTCATTCAACTTGTTCATGTCCACAGCACAGATTTTTCCAGAAAAATACATTTTCTTGACATTTTCTAGGCCTTCAACATACCTAAAAATAGAGGCAAAATCACACGTTCATGTTTTATGATAATATCTGCTCTTGTAATTTTAGGAATAAGAAGTACATACGAATCATTCCCTTCAGTTGCCAACTTGAGATTTCATGAACAAATTACGACATAAATATACTTGATTTAACACGTCATTCTCCCCTTGGTATGAAGATTTATGGATATCATCACAGCTAGGGTTGTTGTGGGTACATTGTTCTGAAACTGACTTTATATTCCGTCTACACCAGCACAAGAAATCTCACATTTTGGAGTTATCCCATATTAGTTGAGCCTGAAAACTTAAAGGCACTGAATAAGCAATGGAAAAGAAGTTAAATATGTATTTTGGTTTTCTACTGCTTGTATGAACCTGGTATTTTTAAAACCCTTTGTTTTTCAGCAAGAAATGTTTTCCCAGAAAACAGTCTATCCTCATACAGGAAAAGAAAGAGAAAGACTCCACAATCCAAATGCTTTGACATTGTCATCGATCTTCAACTTTTATACAGGCTGATTTACTGAAAATTCTGTTAAACTGCTGGAATTGATAAAGGCTTTCTTAATAAATATTGTCAATTCCTGTTTCAAGCTGTTGGCAGGCTGTGGATTAAAAATTACCTCATGCTGGGAGCAATGATGTTTGGTAGGGACGAGTGGCCTGGGGCAGCTACACGATCCTGGGTCTCTTCATGGAACACAAAAGTGAGTAATAATAGCTTATTTAAGGGCTACATTTGTCACTTCATTGCTCAGCAGTTTCTGTCATCAGTGACAACAGTTTCTTGGTCCAATTTATGCTCTATTACAGAGAATCAGCAGGCCCTAAGATATTTGGTTAGAATTGCTTTAAAGTGCTTTTTTAAAACCTACAGGCATTTTGGTCGGTAACACAGCAAAATTATTGACATTAGTACTTTAAAAGCAGAAATTAATTGAATTCTCATACAAATGGGTGCAGGGTTTCTCAGCAAAATGGAGAAACTTATTTCTCATTATGGAGTACATTATTAAAATGAAATACTCAGAGCTTATTCATCATGAATGTAAATAAATTCTCTTTGTGTTGTACAATTTCTATTATGCTGAACACATGTTAATGAACAGAGCGGTTTGTACTGAGTCATGAATTGAAAGAGTGTTTTTCTTCATGTTAATATTGTCTTTTTCCCAACGTCGATCACAGGCTGGTTTCTGTTTGAACTTTTTCTAGAGTTTACCAGATGTTCTGTTTGGGTTCCACGTTATTGCATTGTGTTCACTGGAGTTCACAGATGGGCTTTCCACTGAACTAATGAAAACCTAATGAAATCCATATATGTACCCACATATTGAGCATTTCAGCATTTGAGGATACAGTATAATACAATGCTTTCTGTTGCTGTTTGTCATTCATGTTTAAATCAGCAGAGAAAATGCAAGCCTCTAAGAGACATTGTGACTTTGCAAGCAGCCAGAAGATATTGATTCTCTTCTCTCCTACTATGTGTGTATGTGCCCCTTGCTATCTCATGGTAGCAGATAACTGCTCTTTCAATTGTGGCTGAGTTTTGGTTCTGTTTCAGCTGGTAAAATAGGAAAGCTGATCTCTGCAGAGGTGTAGGGACTTCACTACTCCAGTATGAAGCCAGCGAAGAACACTTTTATTTACTTTTCATCTCTATTTATACATTCGTACCGGCCGCCGAGAGCGTACACAGTGATTGGTCACATCTCCCGTGCGTGAGGCAGGCATAGTGTTAGACTCATTGCCATTGGTCCATGTCCCATCACTCCTCATTGGTCCTTGCCCCATCCGGTAGGGTGCCAGTCCTGTGGCCGGAAGCATACCCAGGGGACCTCCGGTATTGCTCCATATCACTGCCGGTGTCCGGCTGGAAGCAGACGATGCTGTCTCTTGTTCCTATCCCTCAAGATGACTCCTAATACATATGGCTGCGTGGTTAATCATAATGCTATCGAGTAGCTGGTTCATTACATGCCATTGACTTACCCCTACAGATCTCCAAAGGTAATTTGAATGCTCCCTAAGGAGGAAAGCGGTGTTTTGAAAGCAGACTAGTGACTTTACATTTGAAAAGGAAGATTCTTTCAGTTTGAAAATCTTTGAAAAATTCATTAAATATTCTGGAACTTGCAGATAACCACCAGGTATTCAAGTAACACAAAATGGTGGCTCCAGCAATCATAATGAACAGAACCCTTAGCTTCATTTCTAAAATACTCACATATCAATTGTATTATCTTTTTATTAAGGGTAATAGAAAGACTTCTGCATATAATCCTACGATTGTGACCTAGTAACATTGAGCTGTAACTATGTTTTCCTTTCCCCTATTATTGAAGATAGACTCCGGGCAGAAAAAAACCTATCCCTTTCTTGTCTCAGCATAAAAAACAGAGAATTTTTGTTCTAGGATGATATACTAGGAAATTTTGTGACAAATGGTTCTTCTACAGGGAAATGGGAATTCATGACCACTTGGCTCCCTAACTTCTTGGTAGCTTATGTGACAAAGTCTGATAGTTGGGTTCCTTGCAGTTTCTCAGGCAAGTGAAGGCAGCTAGCATCCAGGATGCTTCATGAGTTGCCAGGCTCCACTGCTCCTCAACAGGCTGCCATAAAGCTAGGGAGCCTGGAGAGCACAATTCCTTTCAGAAATATGGACATGTTCCTGTAGTGGAAACAGAGTTTGGCTTTTCATCCCCCCAAAAAACCTTTTCAAAACACTAGATAATTTTTAAGAATTTAAGTTAAGCTTCCCAGCAAGGTGGATGTCTGTGCTGAAAATCCATCCAGTCTTGACTAAGCTTTTTAGTGTAGTCATAGGGCATGCAGTAGTGACTGTGTAGCCTAGGAAGGCTCATCTAAGGCAGAGCTGTGTTTTTTTCAAAGCAATTGGCAGTGAGTGTCCCAAAGACAGTACAGGTGTCAGAAAACAGCTTTCTCCTACTTTCTAAAGAAAATGATGACTCTACAGTACATTCCTACCACATCAACTCATGGAAAGACAGACGACCTGAGAAGAATCATGAAAGTAAATGAATACTACAGTTGTGCTGCATTACCTGGAGAAAACGTGTTTTTGGTGTTCTCCACTCATGCGAGTGTGTTTGGGGGAAATGAACACATTTTGACTACATATATCAGTGTCTATAGCCATTCTTTAAAATGTTTATTACTTTTCTTTATACGAAGAGTAGTTTTTGGAAACTATGAGCCAGGATAATATATATTGCAGATGATACTAAATATGATTAACATTTAAATAATTGCAGTCTGACAATAAGGATTTACATTAATGAAGAGATGAAGATGTGCAATGAATAAAGCAAGTCCAAACATCAGCTTTTTTAGATCTTGACCAGGTCTAAAGAGAAATGTACATGTGTTATTCATACATCTTTGAATTACAGACATGTGTTTGCACACCTCTGAGAAAACAGATGATGTTCCTATATCTAGTTGGAGTGATGACATATATTTTTTTCTATAAGCAGGGCTCTATGTCATTTTGCCCACAGCATTTCTCCTCTTCCTTTTCATTTATTTTTTCATGTTCAGAATGTAAATGACTAGAGCCAAGCCAAGAAAAGGACTCAGACAGGTACTAGACAAATGATGATAAGAGTATCTATCCTGGAAAGCTAATTCTCTAAAAAGATGTAACAAAAACCCCATGAGACAAAGATATGGCTGATGGAGAGAACATGCAAGCAGATTAGTTTCAAACACCCAATTCCAGTTCATTAACTATTTTGTTATTGTTTTTGTAGTTTACATTGTAAGACAAGGTTGTGAATCACTTTCAGAGTGCTGGAAATGAAGAAAGACAGGAAAAAAGAAATGGCACAAGGTCTGGCATGCTGTACATGAAACCTACAGACAGAGAGCTTGAAGGTCCTTGCTGCAGAACACTGCCTGGTTCCCTATCCCAGTCTCTTTTCTGAAAGCTGTCTGACTAGGAAGAGCAGAGGGACTGTATGAGACTTACTTCAGCAGAATTTGTTCTCAGGGTCTGCATTCAGGCCAGGGGAGGTATGTTTTACTATTCAAGGACTTCCCTAAAACCCAGAATCTTCTCAGTTCCTTTGGAGGTCTATTGGAATCAGCAAAATAGTAGAAAGAAGATTTCAGTGTACATTAATGTATTACTTAAATAGACTTCATAGAATCATTAAGGTTGGAAGAGACCTTCAAGATCATCCAGTCCAACCACCTACCTACATCACCACTAAACCACATCACCCAGCGCCACATCCAGACGCCTCTTGAACATTTCCAGGGACAGTGACTCCACCACTGCCCTGGGCAACCTATTCCAATACCCACTGCCCTGGGCAACCTATTCCAATACCCAATCACCCTTACAGTGAAGAAATTTTTTCCTAATGTCCAATTTGAATCTCCCCTGCTGCAATTTAAAGCCGTTTCCTCTTGTCCTTTCACTATGGGCATGGCAGAAGAGACCGAACCTAGCCTCACTACAACCTCCTTTCAGGGAGTTGTAGAGAGCGATGAGGTCCCACTTCAGCCTCCTCTTCTCCAGACCGAACAACCCCAGCTCCCTCAGTCATTCCCCATAAGACATGTTTTCCAGTCCCTTCACCAGCTTTGTTGCCCTTCTCTGGACATCTTATCTGTAGTCTTTCCTTGATTGATACACACCATATATGCGACATTCCTTGAAGGACAGTGTGTTTTCCAATCCATTTTAGGTGGGAAAGCAGTAATAATAACAGCTCAGAACTTTCCAGGTATATATAGTACACTGATGTACTGTCACAGGAAACAAAACAGAGTAACAAAGCAATTTGTGTTTCGCAGGTAAGGAATAGGTTCTTCTTCATGACCATGTTGTCAGATTTTCAGTCACAGGACAGCGTGATTCCTGTAATTTTCTTGGTGGCCCTTTGATCTTCAGTTTCCACCTTGGTTTTTCTCAGATTCTCCTTTTGCTGCATTTTTATTTTTTATCACAATATCATTAACACCCAGAAACTATATTTAAGTGTCCTTAGCACAGAGGAAACCAAATAAAGCTAATCACTGTCTCTTTAAATATCTTTGCTGGAAAATTTTGCATCTCCTTACTTGCCACAGTATCATACACAACTTAATTTAACATTGTCTCAGGTTTCTTTACCATATGTCTTTAGAGTAGTCAGGTGTGTGAGTGAATTACACCTCCTTGTATAGACCTGGAAGGGGTAAGGAAGAATGAGTAAGAAGGCAGTATGTTACCTTCTAATTGAAGCTGAAAGGAGTCTATGTACACAAAGTAGCTTAATCTATGTTCAAGTCCAAAGAATCAGTTACTTGCTTCAAAACTCAGCTAGAAAAAATAATCTAAACTATACTTAGGTGACACTGAGCTCATAACTGGTGGTTGCAATGCAAGAAAGAGACCTTGGAGTTATCACTGACAATTATCTCTAACCGTCAGCTCGAAGTGCTAAAGCAGCCAAAAAAAGCCAGTGAAGAACCAGTCATATCACGACAACCCTTGAGGAGAAAAAAAGAAAAAAACTCCAAATAAGAAAATAAACCCACAGCAACAGAAAACCTCATCTCCAATCAGATAAAACCATTGTGCACTCACACCTTCAGTGCTCTGTGAAGTTTTGGTGCCCAGCCTTAGCCCATCCTCATTCTCAGGATGTGCCCAGTGCTGGGGGCTGGGGCCGCCTCTGCAGCTGTAGGAGATCATGGAGGCAGACAGTGTCAGAAGGCTTAAAAAAAATAAATGAGTGGATTTTTGGGTGTCAGGCTGATAGATACCAACAGGAATGTGATATCCCTGTCATTGCTAATCCAGTGACAGTGGATGCTGGGGATTGTTAGGGGGTGCACCACAGACAGTAGCTAAACTGGTGTGCTCCCTGTCTGCCCAGAGACAGAGTGGTTCCTTCAATGGGCCACTGGTTTGTCCCTGTCAGGCTTTTGTTATGCTCTTGCAAAGGTACAGAGGGGTATCGTATCCACTCCAGAAACTCCAGCAAAACTGGAAGATCTTATGTCAAAACAGCTGATGGTTGAGGTCTCATCTATGTCATTAAATCCTGCCTTCGGAACTGCAGGTTCAGGAGTGCCTGCTGCTTGTCATTAGTCCTCCATTGCCTCAGTGTTGAAGCTGTTCAGTCTCAACACCTCTGCTGCTCCATTTCGGTTTAATTGTGCAGATGTGCTGAGTAATCTGCAGCGGTCTGACTCCCAGCTCTGGCACAGCAGTGAACTGCCTGATTAGCAAGGAGTTACTTTAACCACATGTCTCTCTTTTGTGCTTCTGAATCAGGTGATGCCTCATGGGAAGAGGCACTCCTGTTTGCTGTTTCTTTATACCTCACCCTGATATTATTCCTGGGGAAGTGTGTTGCCATGGGTCACTGGTCTGAACAGGGACCATGTCTTTCCTTTAGTCTCCTGACTGAAACTAGTGCCAACTTTGCCTTGCTTTTTACCATACAGCCTATAAGCCTGAAAGACCAGAAAAAGGCAGTCCTCCATTACTGTTCTTTTCCTCTCAGAAAAGGAACAATCACCCTAAGAGTGGTGAAGCATGCTCACATACATTGTCTGCACAACAAAAGCATGTCAGAACTCATGAAGTTATGCAGAAAGTGTGGCCAGTTTGATGCTGTTCCTCCATTTTAACTGCAAAGTTTTTTCTGTATGTATAATTTTCTCATGGCAATTATATGAACATGAAAAAGAAGACAGTCACCATTAGATAACATTTCAGATTTCATCATTTCATCAGTTCCTATTGCTGACCATTTAAAAGCATTTGGACCACCTTCTCTTTTTGTTTTTGGTTTGGTTTCGATTTGGTTTGGTTTTTTTCCTTCAGGAAATCTACTGTGATGTTTTACAATAAAGTAGCAGCAGAGTGGAAGCATTGTCTGTGGTTAATCTCCTGTTCTTGGTCGACATGTACACTGGCCCCCAGCTCACTCACAGTCAGCTTGCTGTCTGGGCTAATGGGATTTCCAAACCTGCCTCCTCTCTTTACAGTCACTGTTTCACACACCCTCAGAGCTACCAGAAAACATGACAGCGAAGGGGCTGCCCTTCAGAAAAACTTATCAGAAAAGGGGCTTAGGGAGGAAAACAAATCTGTACTTACGCAATCTTTAAAGGAAGGCAGTGACCTCTCCATCTCCAGGGCTGTCCTTTCTCAGCTTAAGCACAAGTCAAGGGTTTCGGTTTTAGCACTGAAGCTATCATTTGATAGTGGCTTGGGCAGTGCAATCAAATGAACCCTAGAACACATTTTCTTGTGACAGATACGGACTCCGAAACTATGCATATTGAGAAATCAGGTTGACCATGTGCCAATGCACCACTGTATGGAGACGCAGCCAGAAAGTCAGTTATGAGTTTGTGAGAGTATGAGAAACAGACTGAGGTTCTGATTTTCTATATTACTTTCAAAACTTTTCATAAAGAGAATTGAAAATAGTTCTACATTCTTGAGTTACTCTAATTTATCTTTTAGCATACTAAATAATTTATTTCTGGAATTTAAAGGCAGACATCATTGGTTATGAAAGGATAATCAAAATAAACTGCAAAATCTGAAGCTCCTATACTTAAACCAAATTCAAGAGACAATTTACAATTCTCCCAGTAGCACAAATATTTTCTTAGATTATATTCCTTTATGCCTCCTAAAGATTTGATGTGGGTTTAACCAACTGTTGTCTTCACTTGCCACACAGACTTACAAAAGGTAATAACATGGTGACAGCTGGTGCTTTATTCAGGAAGGATGGACTCTTTTCAAGAAAAAACTGTTAGAGATGAAGGAGCAGGCTGTCCCCATGTGTCGTAAGACAAACTGGTGGGGAAAGTGACATGCATGGTTGAACAGGGAGCTCCTGCTGGGACTTAGGAGAAAGAAGAGAGTCTACCACCTTTGGAAGAAGGGGCAGGCTACTTGGGAAGAGTATAAGGATTTAGTTAGGCTATGTAAGAAGAATATTAGGGAGGCAAAACTCAGCTAGAACTCAGCCTGGCCACTGCTGCAAGAGATAATAAGAAGAGTTTTAATAAATATATTAATAATAAAAAAAGATGCAGAGAGAATCTCCATCCCTTATTGGATGTGAAAGGGAACATTGTTACCAAGGACAAGGAAAAGACTGAGGTACTTAATGCCTTCTTTGCTTCGGTCTTTAACAGCCAGACCAGTTCTCCTCAGGGTATTC
>VZRW01005177.1:164074-183252 GCA_013398125.1 Aegotheles bennettii
GGAGGTTGTAGTGAGGCTGGTGTTGGTCTCTTCTCCCAAATTGCTAATGACAGGATGAGAGGAAATGGCCTCAAGTTCCATCAGGGGAAGTTTAGGTTGGATATTAGGAAGAAGTTCTTTACTGAGAGGGTGGTTAGGCACTGGAATAGGCTGCCCAGGGAGGTGGTTAGGCACCATCCTTAGGGGTGTTCAAAAAACGGGTTGAGGCACTTGAGGCCATGGTCTAATGGTCTATTGATTAGGAATATGATGGGATAAAGGTTGGACTTGATGACCCTGGAGGTCCCTTCCAACCATACCGATTCTATGATTCTATGATCCCTTCAGCAACCATGGGCTCATAGAGCACAGTTGAACATCACCTGGTTGTATTGACACACCAACACAAAGGAAACAAACAAATCCCTGCAATCACTTTGGTCAAGAATGAATCATGATGTTTCAGAAGCACAATCTATGTATTTTCAGAAATAGTAGGCTGAGACTCAAGCTTGTAATTTATCTTGCCAATGAAAGAGTGGCAAAAGACCTAAATACTTTATGAGCATGTTACTTTTGTAGACATGTAGCAAAACAGACATATAGCAAAAAAAAAATATAGAGGCATTTTTAACCTGCAAAGGGCCTTGGTAACTGGTTGAAAATCCACCTGCATAATTCTTCAGGTTAACAGCATCACAAATTACAGCTGACACTTCTACTGCAGCCTGTGCTGGTTTTCCTATATGCATGGAATAGTGCCAAAAAATCAAAAGACCCACATTTTCTTTCTAATGGGTTTTGCTCAGCTTCAAAATCTCCGTAAGTTGTTAACTCTGAAGGGTTTCTTCTCTCTAATTTTCCAGTGACAAATGCAAATAAAGAAACGTGATCCCAGTTGTCCTTATTATTTGTTTAGATTATTAGAAGTAAAACACTGAGATCTTTCAAAAAGAATGTTTGTGAAAAAAATTATAACAAAATACCTTTTAGTAACATTCAGTAAAAGGAAGCACTAATGTGACAGATCCTCTATAGTTAAAACTTACTTTCCTTTTTAAAGCTTTTTACCCTTTTAAGGATTATTTCTCTTTTTAAAGGAAATAGATAACTGACAACAGCTCCTTAGTTCTATAATGTTAGACAGTTCATCTAAAGAATAAGGGGCTCCTAGAAGTAAATAAGGGGGTATTTTTGCCTATGAACAAATTCACACAAGAGATTTTCCACTGCATAAACTGTGGCCATAGCAAAGTTTTTGGGGAAACTAGGAAAAAGAATTTGGCAATGTTTTTCTAGCAGATTTTAGAAATCTTAAGTGTCTTATAGTCATTCAGGGGAATTTTCAATGGCTGCTCCATACTTTCATGTGTACATTTATTCATTAATTTTCAACACATGTAAACAAAACTGTATAGGTTTTTTTTCTGGATCTTTGCTACACTGTTTTCACATATCTGTATCTCTTATGAAGTCTCAGTCTCCAACACTGAAAATTGTTTTCCAGTTGAGGTCATACCAGCCCTGAGGATAGCAAAATACTAATTTTGCTATCTCATATACCTTTGCCTTTCTTTGGAGTAAGACTACATTTTTGATGTGTTGAAACCAAACACATATCTTTATATATGTGTGTGTGCATGTCAAATTATATTAATTAGTTTCATGTTAGACAGGAAAGATAAATTTCCTCATTTTTGTGGTGCTGATGACAATATTGTTACATAGTGAATAAATGACTGTAGTTTGTTGAGTGTAGATAGTCTAGTTAGCCTGGACCATTCTGTCTGCAGACTCAGTGAGCAGGCAAGAGGATCAGAGAATGAGCATGGTGTTCTAGTCAATCCTTTCAGCACAGGGAAGATGTGCTGACAAATGAGACGCATGTAACCAGAGAACCAAGGGAGGAACTGATATGAACTTGTGTGATTACAGTTTTAAGGGCAAGATGTAGACACCTAGCTCCCCATAGGATCAATGGAAAGCAGTAAGAACCTCCACCACCTTTTATAGGTCTTCAATTAACCATTAGCCATAATTACCATCAGAAGTGTGAACACCCCTTCTGAAAAGAATGCAGAAGTATAGTCCCAGACAAAAACCCATACTAAAAGGATTTTGGAAGCTAAAAGGAGTCAACAGAACCATATCAGTGTTCAAAAGTTAGTTTCTTAAAAGCTCCCAGAAGTATTCACCATTCCATTAAAAGAGATGATTTGAAAAGACCGTATTTGTACCCTCAAATCAAATTTCCCACGTCCTGCTGTGAATGCCATTCCTTTTAGAAAGGAACCCTCAAGCTTGTATCATTGGAGTCAAACATTCAAGAAATGTGATGGGGGAAGCAGAGGCGTCAGCAGATGGCAGCTTGCTTAACCCAACCCCTAGATGAAAAGCAAATGTATTATGAGCTCTGACGTCAAATGACAGGCATCTTTCCAAGAGACATTCTGTCAGAACTTCATCTAAATTAAAAGACAGATTGTGAGGCTTTTTATTGGCAATTGCACTTGTTCATGAAATAAGATAAATTAATCGGGAGCAGAAAGGTAAGCCAAAAGGCACCTTCATTTTGCAGACCTTGCCTTGCAGCTCTGGAATTTCCTGAACTGACAATTGTTAAGAAAATCCAGGGATGGCGTTCTCACACCCACAATTAGTTGCAAAGAAAATTAAATTGCAATCACAAGAAGTGCTTCCTAACTAAATATTTAAATGGAATTCAAAACAAAGGAAAGCAAGAGGAAAAGCTGCATTTTAACCAGCTTTGCACTTCACTAACAGTGGTCACAGCCAGGACCTTAATGCCAAGGAAATTTAGAACAGTTCTAAACTACTTATGCCTTTGGATGGCGTTCACTGAGTGTTATGGTATCATATAGTTCAGCCAGCAATGCAAATTGTGATCTTGGGTTCAAAAACCCTCTGGAGACTTTTCCAGACTGTCACTGCTATGACAATTGGAAAGCACACAAGTGTTTTAATAACAACAGTCCAAGGGACAGTCTGTCCTCAAAATCACTGCTGCAAATGTAACTTTATTTGCCCAAGCCTAGATTGCTTCTCCAAGAGAGACCTGACAGAGCTCACAGACAGCAGATAAACACTACAGGCAATATGTCGATAATTCTCTTGAAAAAAGCAAAATCTGTTGCTTTTTGAATGTCTTGTCAAATCTGGCAGTTTTAAAGTATCTGAAAAAAATACTATTACATAGTTTTCCTAGCATTGTAGGGTAAATATTCTCAAGTCAATTTTTTTCTATACAGAATTATTTCACTAAACAACTAGTAAAGAACCAGTAGACAGGCACTGCCAAAGAGTGATTTACCTTTTCCTCAGAGAGATATCCTCCCAAGGTACCTATGTCTCTCATTTGCCTACAGAAATCTGCAGAGGAAACCTAAATTTAAGCAATAAACTTCGTGTCTGAGATGTGTTTTTAGACTATGTGTGCAAGAAGCTGCTGATGGAAAAAGATCATAACATTTCCTTCATACTAACATGTCTTGTACCTGTTTTCACTGGTGGGTTGCATTTGAGTTGCCATTGTCATTATTGCATCTGCCTGGTTCTGGGGAAGAACTTAATTTTTTTCTTCATCTATTCCAAACAAACACAAGCATTTGCATAAAGTTTTTATCTTTACCTGGTTTTCCCAGTTATTTTGGTTTTATCCTAAATGGTTTATTTTGTTTTACAGAAATTAAACCCCAAATTTGGAAAAATACATTATGCTTGTAATTAAAAATTGTTCAATTTAGGAGATCTCAGTTCTTAAGGAAAACATCAAACTCAACAACAAAATCCTGAATATGGAGACATAAGCCAACAAATACTTATTGTCCAAAGAATGAATGTTTATTAAAAAAATCACAAAAATAAAGAAAAGTTAATAAAAACTTGATATAATTCAAGAAATATTGTTAGAGCTAGAAGCTCTAACAAGCTAGAGCTTGTTATTATATTATTATCTTATTTATGAACAAAAAAAATCTGTGTTATAGTTAAAAACTTCTCAATGAAGTTTCATTAGTTGAGAATCTGTTATGATGAATTTATTTTAATATAATTTTAAATAATAAATTTGCTGGATGGACTTAATAAAAATCTCTGTGGCCTTTTAACACACAGCATTGAAAACAGAAAAAGTACTTGTAAATATTTCAGAAGACACATCTTTCTCATTGTATGGAACATGACACGGGTGTATCCTAATATTAATTGCAAACTCGCCCAAAAGATCACTGTATTTTAGGGATTTTATATAAAGATATAATGAGAAAAAAGTGGGAATACCTGGGTTATTTCATCTACTCAAACATCGAAATAAGGTATTTTCTACAAAATAGTCTTTTTGTCCATGACCTTCTTTTGTGAGTTCATCTGGAGTCATCGAGGTGGGTATAAAAACTTCCTAGGTCCTACCTACCTCTGGAATAAGTGACACTGATTTAGCTGGGCCAACAATGCGAGACTTCACTCACAAAAATGGTGTAATTTTTGGCCTTCTCTTTTACTTGCTGAGGAATGATGAAGTTCACGATAACATCTGAATTATGATCAAGGACTCTTGCTGAGAGGAACAGGCAGTTTGTATTTTTTGGAACTGCTCCTTGGAGCTTTAACATTCTTTACAGTTTCTTAGGCATTTTTACATTAGTTGTAAAATATGTTCACCATATATGTTTAGTAGCTTTGTATGATTTTCTGGTACAGATAATTTCTACCAGAATGAGTCAAATGCACCCAGTCAACCACATGTGATAATTAAAGCTTCTGTGTGTTTTTGCTGAGACAAAGGGAGCCAGTGGGAAACAAACTTTGGTTTGGATGTCATGGTGGATAAAAGGGGGCTCAGTCTCCAGTATGCAGGTCAATTAATTCCCTGGTTTTGTTTGTTTGGTATAAATACCTAGAGAACAGAGACACAGCTGTTTAAAAAAAAAAAAAAAAAAAAAAGAGAGAAAGAAAGAGAAGACAGATCAAGAAAATAATATAGTAATCTTTTCTCCAGAATGGAGAATGTGTTCCTCCTCACTACCACCATCACTAGTAGTGAAAGTGATTGATCAGTGAATTTCACCAATGACAATGCTGCTTTTCCCTACGGTTTGTATATACACTCCTCTTGCTTTAAATTTCACTTCATCTTCCCAAGCCTATATATAAAAATGTTGCAAAGCAATTACCTTTCACCTGGACACTTGGTGTTGCTAAGCTTTTAGAGGGAACAATGCTGAAGCACATTGTGCTTCCCCTCCAGTCTGCTCAGCCAGGAAATGTTGTGTGCAGCACTCTTAGCTCAGCATGATGCATTCTTGCAGATGGGGTATACACAGAAGCCCAGAAGCCACAGCCCAGAAAAGGCATAGGCTAACTTTCCCTGTGCCTAGATATCAATTTCTAACTGTTTTCTATACAATTTTTAACTGATTTCCAGACCTCCAGATGCCAAGCACAGCAATGCTGACACACATACTTGCTTTTCAGACTGCAGCCTGAAATTTACTGAAGTACAATTAACATCTCAATTACACAGATAAGGGAGTGAAGTACAAAACTAAGACTGTTGTTCTTTAAATCCTTCAGGCATTTAACTTTCAGCTATCACACAGGAGCAAATCTGATAGAATGGTATATCTTAACCACAGTCATGTTCTAGCTCTCTGATTGTTTGGTTTTTTTTTCTTATAGTATATTTTCTCAGGCATGAAAGATTGATTTCAGCCCTTTTGAGGCCATTGACTTTGAATTAGTTTTATGAATACAAAACAGCTGTCTGAAAGACTGTGTCTGAATGCCCTCAAAACCTACAGATTATTCTGCTCTGGGCAGAGCATCTTGCAGTTGAGATGCAAATATAGCTTTCTACAGTGATCAGTGCACTTCGTTTTAAAGCTGCTTGTGTAAGAAAATGAATGGGACAGAGCATAGTTTGACATCTCTTAAAAAATTAGACTTTCACAATTACTACCTCAATGCAACCAAAATGCTACAAACTTAAAAATGCTTCAGCATTTTTATAATACTTTCCTATTGTACACACTCACTCCATACTAACTGCATTTTTCTGTTAGCTGGGATCTAAATTTTTTTTGCAGGCAAGGAGTAAGAGTTGCTGGAATATAAAATAATTAGAAAAAATAATTCAAACCAAGTGAAGTGTGAGAGAAATTATATACATTGTTCTTTGCTTCATAATGAAAGCCCACAGCTGATTCAGAGGAGTTAAAGGAGATGGGAGGGCAAAGGAGACTGTAATATGGTTAACTTGAAAGCATTGACATCTGTATAACCACACAAGTGTAAATTTCTGCACTGAAGGTTCTTCAATGTGTGCAGCATCTGAGTGTAACAAACAAGCAGGGAGTATGGAAAAGAAAGAGACTGCTGCATTGTTTGGATCTTGCTGTTCTATGGAGCAGCTACTTACAGAGCTAGTTTTGAGTAATTCGGTTTTTTGCAAGATATAAATAAGATACAAGTACTTCTATCAATAAACCCTCTTGGTTGTCTTCCTACCTATGGTATCTCAGAGTTAACACATACTTGTCTTGTGAAACAAGCATGTCATGAAACACTGCTACTCACGACTGTAACTTCTGACAATTTCCTAAACTCACAATTTATTTACAATAAGGGTTTAAGATAAAAATTCAGCATTCTTAAATCTAAAGTGGATTGGATTTCAGAAAACTCTTGATGTAAAATGTATTTGTCACAAAACTGTTGGCTTAAATACTGTAATTAATGCTGGTCTGTGTTGAAATTTCACTAAGTAACAGTTTCCATGTGTCCATGTAAAGCCTTGATGGGCTATTGTAAGGTCCAAAGTGTATCCTTATCTGCATTTCATCCGTAAAAGAGATCAGACTTTTCCCGATAAGAGTTGAGTGTTTTTTCCTGGCTTGATAGTTCTCTAGCTCACCCTTATATATAATCCATACTGTTTTTCACATGTTTATTAATCTCTACACTGTTTCAGGCAACAGTTGATGTTTTTTAACTACTGGATGTTATGTAAAATATATAAAGTTCATCATGAAGGGAAAAAAAGGCCATAAAATTTAAATACGCATCAGTAAAAAATTTAAAAATAATATTGAAATAATTAGCACGTTAGGATGTTACATGGATATTAGGATGGATAAAAATCTGCTGACCTGGCTGGTGATGAATGGATGATACTCAATGTGAAGGTTGGTAACAAATGAAGTATCAGAGGAGACTATATTGGTGTGGTGGATTAGCCTTGGCCTACAACCAGACACCCACTCTCCCACCCACCCATTAATTCGCTCATTCATGTATCAGTATAGGTTAGGGTCTGACCTGCTGGAAAGCAGAGAAGGGGAAAGGGACCTGGGCATCCTGGTGGACAGAAGGATGGCCATGAACCAGCAATGTGCCCTTGTGGCCAAGAAGGCCAATGACATCCTGGGGTGTATTAGAAGGCATGTGGTTAGAAGGTCAAGAGAGGTTCTCCTCCCCCTCTGTTCTGCCTTGGTGAGACTGCATCTAGAGTATTGTGTCCAGTTCTGGGCCCCACAGTTCAAGAAGGCCAGGGAACTGCTTGAAAGAGTCCAGCACAGCTAAAGAGCTGGGTCTCTTTAGCTTGGAGAAGAGGAGACTGAGGGGTGAACTTATTACTGTTTATAAATATGTAAAGGGTGTCAGGAGGATGGAGACAGGCTCTTCTCAGTGATGTCCAGTGATAGGACAAGGGGGAATGGGTGCAAGTTGGAACATAGGAGGTTCTGGGTGAACATAAGGAAGAACTTT
Source organism: Aegotheles bennettii (assembly GCA_013398125.1). NCBI lineage: Eukaryota > Metazoa > Chordata > Aves > Caprimulgiformes > Aegothelidae > Aegotheles > Aegotheles bennettii. Next base: position 171,839 of record VZRW01005177.1, read on the forward strand.
TTCACTGTAAGAGTGACAGAGCACTGGAACAGGCTGCCCAGAGAGGTTGTGGAGTCTCTTTCTCTGGAGACATTCAAAACCTGACTGGATGCATTCCTGTGTGGCCTGCTCTAGGTTGTCCTGCTCTGGCAGGGGGGCTGGACCAGATGTTCTTTTGAGGTCCCTTCCAACCCCTAACATTCTGTGATTCTGTATGATTCTGTGATTCTCTCCCTCTTCTCAAGAGAGCAGGAAGAGTAAGTAGGATGAAAAATCTTGTGTGGTCAAGATAAAGACAGGAAGGTTCCTTACAAGTTACCATCGGAGAAAAAACAGTCTTGACTTAGGGAAAAAAAATAATCTATTGCAGATTAAAATTGGTTTGGACAGCAAGAAGAAGAATGAAAAAAAATTCGACCACCTTTTCTCCACCCATCTCCTTTTGCATAGAGCAATTGCCCAGAGAGATTGCCCAATCTACATTGTCAGAAGTTTTCAAGGTTCATTTGGATAAAACCCTAACAAATATGGCCCAACCTAAGAGCTAAAGCTACTTTAAGTAGACTGGACTAGAGACCTCCCAAGGTCCTTTCCTGCCTGAATTATCCTATGATCCTTTCATTCTAATAATTTAGTAAACTGAGAAATGAAACATCAAGGAAATGTGATCATCTGACAGCTATGCTAGTATGACTCATACCATGAATGCATGCAGTGATAGGTCCCATTCCTACTGATGTCAGTGGGAATCCTGCTTTTAATTTCTAATAGTCTCTTAAACAGGATGAACATGAGGAAACGCAAAATTTTGACTCCTGAAAAATGTAGAAATGGCAAAATATGTGGCAGATTAAGTACAGATAAAATATGTTCAGTCCAAAACATCTTTATGGTCTTATACAAACCTTTTATATTATTTCAAAATGTAACATGATTTCCCAATTTAAGGAATTTACCTCATGTGACAAAAGCTCCTTCTTTTCTAAATAATATCTTATCTTTTTTAAGTGTACCTCTGAAGGCTCAGATGTGTCTATCACTACCTTTGGAAGTAACATTGAAATTCTACAATAGAAATTGTGGGTGAATATTAAATATTCTGTCTGTATATTCCTGCTACAATTTTTTCCTGTGAATGAAATGCAATCACCCATTTTATTTTTTTGTCCTGTGAATATTTTTAATCTTAGAGATATTTTTTTTAAGACAAATTCAGCTGTAGTATTTCCAGGTTGTTTTTAGGTATGTTGCAATCACTTGGAAGTTATTAATTCCCTAATTCTATGTCTGAATGTTGAAATCTTAAGATGAACATTGAAATGTGGATATAAACATTTACATACCAATACCCAAAGCCTTCCTGTTCCTTATATGATTTGTCACAACTTGAGCTGCATAGGAAATTTGAGAAAACAGAGGTTTTGTTCTCATGGATTTATTCAATATACTCCATAAACTCTTCAGACAGAGCTGAAGTTGGTGACACTGCCAGATGTTACTTTGAAATTATGCAGCATGTTCTATTCTTCAAACCTACCCAGAGCGTGATCCATTTTGAGAGAGGAAATGGGGCTTTTATTCCTATTGCATGTCATTCACTGGCAATTGCCAGAGCCATCCTTCACCACTGTTGGAATAGGAAAGCCAAAATACAGACAGTTCCTCTCTCCTTCTCCTTCATGCCTGTGTATAAACACCTGGTCATCTGCAAGTGTCTCTTGGTCTGTCCCAGGAAGTCTGTGCCCTCAAGATCTGTAAGGAGTCAAATACAGCATTGCAATTGTCGTATTATTGATGACGTAGAAATTGGATTTACAGATGTCCTAAGATTTATGAGTAGCTGTTAAAGCAAGAATGTTGCTGAGGTGTTTTTATGACTATAATACTCCTTGTTCACATATTAAAGAAGATAACTACAATAAGCAGGTACAAAGAAGAATTTATTTCTCAAGGTGCAGATGTTCATTGTGGTTTACACTTCTACCTCCAGAAATTCTTGAGTCTGTCAAATGTTCTGTTCCTGGCATTTGTGAGGATAATCTGCTTCAGAAAAATCAACTTTCTTTTTTTCAGCTTGTCTTTTTGATTTGTTTAACATTTTTCTTTTTACTTGTCACTCTTCTTATCTCTGTTTGTCTTACTTTACTGAAGGATGGAAGTCAGTCTCTTCCTATAAAAGCTATCCTTAAGCTTTTCCTCTCCAGAACAATTGCAGCCATCTTGAGCCCACTGAGGGAAACTAATTTAAAAAGTAGTCTTTGGCTAAGAAACAATAACAAAGATAAAAAGGGTCTCTTTCTAGAAAATGTTGTTATAAAAAGACTGAAAAATAAAGCAGCAGTACCTCAGCCAGACTGAAGTTCAGCGTTCCTTTGCTGCTTCAGTTTTCTATCACTGAATTCAAACAGCAGTGTTGGATGTCTAACCATTTTCCACAAAGAACATATGCATTTTTAAGTACATTTGAAAGAAACTGTATATGCTGGCTGAAACCAAATACAGTACTGCCAGCACTCCTGTTCCTCTGTGAGGCAAGTCATGTCCCTGGGAGCTCAGAAGTGTCAATTTAACAAAGTTCAGCATGATGCATGTTTTTGGTATGCCCAGTGAACTTCTTGCTCATTACCTGTTAAGACACTAGTGTTTGTCATCATAAAAAGCCAAGAGATCACTCTTAACACAATGTAACAAACTTAAGACAGACCTTGACCTGAAAAGGATTTCTGCTTTTTCACTTTATTCAAAGAATGTCCAAAACCTATCGAAGTTAAAGATATTTCAACCAAATATTTGGTTTGGGTTAAAAGCTCATTTCTTGTATTTATTGTGCTATTCTTTACCATTTCTTTTGAACATTCCCAGCTAGTAATGTATTGCCCTCCACCATTCTGTAACTAATTATTCTTTTTTCCTGGCACTTTTCCTTTTTTTGTTTATTTCACCTTCCCTGTTGTAGACATGGCCACAGCATTTAAAACAGTCTCCTAAAGAGAGAGATGAGAGTATCTGGGTAGTTATATGTGCTCTTTCCAATTGTCAGTGTTTACTTCCTTTGGAAACTCATGTGGGAAGATCATAGGCAGGAGTCCAACACCAGCCAGAATAAATAAAAAATAAATAAATAGCCTTCTAGAATTTAGAAAATGGGTTGTATGGTGTCTTCCAATTCATGCCTCAATTGCAACAGAAGTATTTATACCTTTGTCAGTTCTGACTGCAGTTTGTTTAAATTACTCTTCAGGATCCCCAGAACTGCAGAAATTCCTGTTTCTCAAGCTCTCCAAAATGTACTTGTACTCTTTATGGTAAGAAATTATCCTGGTATTTAAACTGACTTTCCCTGCTTAAGTTTATCTCATCCAATGTGGACCTGGGTTATTCTATTTGACTTTCTCAAATTTTATGTATTTAAAAATTATTATTAAATGTGTCCTCCACTCCTTCATCTTTCACCCTTTGTATGTCAAGCTTTTTTTTTTCCTTTATTTTCTCTGCATTGTCTCTAGTTGTTCTGCATCATCTCTAGTTGGTCTACACTGATGTACACTGCAAGACTTACTAAAAACTAGATATCGTTGAGGCTTTACTACTGTTAATAAAGCAGAAGTTCATTTCATTCTTCTTGTAAGCAAAACTACAAAATAACCTAGAACATTTTTATGTCACACAGTTGAGTCATGTTCTAACTGGGACGTACTCTGCCAAATTTGCTGAAGACCAGTAATTTTTCCTCTGTCATATCAGAATTATTTTTGAACAAATTATCACCTTGCAATTATCATAAAAATTTAATTTAACTTGTAAAAAATTTAATTCTGTTCTTTTAGACTCCTCATTTTGTCTTTGCTTTTTAAAGGCATATCTGAGACTAAAGCAAGTATATTGCTGAGTTATTAATGACGAAGTGACTTCTATAACTGGCTGAAAAGACCTCAAAGATTGAAATATTTATTACCAAGTCTTACAGTTTGAGAGACTAGTTGGGTTTTAGTTTTTCTAAAAGCTAATAAGTAATAGCTTGCCCTCATTTGTATCTTTCTGCATATAAATAAGGATTGGTCTACTCTTTCAAAGTTGAGTCTTGCCCTTCTAATCCTGGTCATTGATTACTCTCTAATAAAATACTGTTGTGAGCTCTCTGAAGGCTTATACTTAAATTCTGTTTAAAATCTAAATCTAGAATACACTTTTGTTATGTAGAGTCTCTCATCTTGGACTAGCACCAGGACCTCTGACTTCCAATTTTTGGCTTCTAACTGGAATTTAAAGTGGAGACATTGGGAGGATTATGGTAGATCTGGACAACTGCTAAAAATTAACAGGAAGGAAATGTTTGCTATCTTATTTCCCCAAAGTATTCTATTTCAGATATATTTCAATGTTTAACTATACAAGCGAGGAGGCACCTTTTTTTCATAATTTTAATAAATGTTTTGATACACAAATAATAAACAATTTTAATAAACACATGTTTGAAGATGCTCAGGGGGGACATCATCACTCTCTACAACTACCTGAAAGGAGGTTGTAGTGAGTCAGGGGTAAGTCTCTTCTGCCGTGCCCATAGTGAAAGGACAAGAGGAAATGGCTTTAAATTGCAGCAGGGGAGATTCAGATTGGACATTAGGAAAATTTTTTCACTGTAAGGTTGATTAAGCATTGAAATAGGCTGCCCAAGGAGGTGGTGGAGTCACTGTCCCTGGAAGTGTTCCAGAGGTGTCTGGATGTGGCGCTGGGTGATGTGGTTTAGTGGTGATGTAGGTAGGTGGTTGGGCTGGATGATCTTGAAGGTCTCTTCCAACCTTAATGATTCTATGATTCTATGATACTACTTCACAAAGTCACTCTGAATTTCTCCAAAATTCACAAATTGTTCTTTCATGTGAAGTACCCAAATAAAACACTGCCTTGTAAAAGAGAAACCTGTTTCCAAATGGCCTTCTTCTAGGCACTCCTATTTAAATTTACTTCCTCCCCTTGGTTTCTTTGGACTAACCATTTACACCAGTCTGAGTGCTACCTCCTCTGTGGAGGAGAGGGTTCATGTTCATGAACTCTCTTGAAAAGATAAGGAAGTCCATCAATTCCTGCTGCTGCCAGATGAGGTCAGCACACTTTCTGATCAGCAACCTACCTGCTGGAGGTCTGATGAGACCCCATGTTCTATGAACCACTGTTTTCCCCTTGTTCATCTTCATCCTTCAGTATCTGATTGAAATGCAAAGCTCATAGTAGAACATGGAGAACATCTAATGCACTAGAGCTGGTCTCTTGTTCCAAAAATTAGGCTTGATAGTCAAATTTCTAAAGATTATGAGTGCACTACAATCTATGATATTCAATAAACATGGAAGTCTTCAGTGTGAGGCCCAATTTTGGATGGCAGCATCATATATCTTGCTATAGAAAGTTTTTTATAGCACCATTATGATGAAGAGCTGCAGTTCATGTCTCCTGCACATCTGTGTGTGTCCAACACATTTGAGCTATTTAGTTCAAGCAGTCTTCTCAGAAAAGTATGGATAGGGGACTGTAAGCTGGCTGAATGCCAACATGACCAAGACCACATAGAAGAAAGGCTAGAATGTTCGGGGAATACTTTAGCCTCATGCACAAGCTCTTCTGTTTTCAGTTGTGGAGCTGCTCTCATTTCATTGCATCTGGAAAAACAAATTTGAGGGAAATATTAGAGTTAGAAATCTTAAATAAAGCTAAATTTCAAAGATATCAGGTGCTATTTCTCAAGTGATCCTCTTCTGTGAGAATGTCAATACAGTGTGTATGATATCTTGCTTGAAAATATTGAGTGACTTATTGCTATCACACATTTCATTTTTGTTAGCTACAAAATGAAGCATTAGTCAGCAATGTGATATCCTAAAACTCATGGCTTAGGATATGGGTCCCTGTTACAGTCCTTCTCAATTAATCTTCTCTAATAAAATGCTAGACTTTGGTGAGATGAGTATGTCCCACCACAAGCTACTGAAAAGTGGCAATAACCACTAGCTCCTAGAAAAAGGATGAAGTTCAAAATCTTAAAGGTTCTTCATCACAACTTATCTCGATCAAGCCTGGATTTCTTTGTTCTGGTTTTATTATTTATTCACAAAATAAAAATGCTTGTATAGACCTCCAAGACACCTAGAATCTAACCTAGTATACTTGATATTTCCTTTGCTGTTAAATACTTTACAAAGTTTCTCATGAACACTATGACAAAGAAAATATAAATCAGTTACAGTAAGAGAATCTTGTTTCCAGATTCTAACAATGACCAGTAAAGGGAACTGCAAAAACATGGCCACGAGCGGACTCCAACAAAATTGGTCTGTATGCAGTGTGTTTATGTGAAATTCATCAGGAACTGGACACAGAGGCGGGAGCAGTAGCAGCAGCCCTGTCTGGTGCTCTGTCCTAGCTAGACTGAACCGCACACAAAAGCTCAGTTCCAGTCTTCCTTGAAGAATCCAATGTCTCATGTTCTCATGAAAGAAGTCAATAGAGTGGTCTCTTCTGTAGTTGGTAAGAGAATTCCTTTCGCCAAGTAATGAGTAAGGGCGGAGGACATTCTCTTTCCAAAAGGAATATAATTGCCTTTTCCAGAAAATACCTCATGAGATTCATGTGATATTATTTTTATATGAAAGACTAATCTGTGAAACAAATGAGTTTTGCTAACTTTACCAAAAATTAAATGAGAACCTTAAAAAGAATGGCAGAAACAAAACCTCTATTTCTGGGGCAAGCAGCGGGGGGAAGAGGCTTCTCATTTTCCCCCCTCTTGCTCTGGTGTGTAGCAAACTATCAATCACTAAGTGATGAACAACTGAAAATGTGTACAGGTTGTGAAAGAATCTGGGAGTGACCTGAAGAGGTTTCCAACACATGCTCATGATGTTGACTCCATCACATGCACAAACTTCTAAAAGTGGAACTATATAAAAGGGAAAACTACAGCTGATGCTGCCTGGGCCTAGTGAAGAGACAAGATGATGTTTCAGATGATTTGTTTATCTCCACCTAATAGGGTTACAAGCCTCTGACATTTCAACAGACATTTTCCGCCACAGCAGGGATGAGTTAGTGGGCATTCCACGTCAGTGTGGTTTTTCAGCATGATGGTCCTGTCTCACATCTATTTCAGTGTAACATGTACACAAAACATTCTACTACGTGCTGGTTAAATGGGAATTGTTCATAAGCACACAAGAAGGGAAAAAAATAGAGAACAAAGCATAAAATTCTGATCTTCAGTCTAAGCACATGTTGAAGCTAATTAGATACTGGGAGTCTTAATAAACTGGAGTGACATGAAGTTCCTATAAACAATGTATGTACTTCCTTTTTTTCAAAGCCTGTGAAAAGAAACTAGTCTTTGCAGGTCTTTGCACTCACTACAAGGCCTTTTGAGAATTCTTCTTTCTATATAGCCAATTTACTACGCTTGTACATATTAAAATGTTGGAAATTTCTATAGCTTGCCAGACAAAACTTCTGGAGTAGGTACTGGAAATTAGTTTGGAAGGTATTTTGTGGCCTGGAAATAACTAGACTTTAATTGCCAAGTATATATATTTTTTTAAAAAGGAAAATAGGAAGAAAAGACTTACCTATCATAACTATACATGATTCATTAGTAAAAGAACAGTTGTTTCAGGGGGTTATTTACAACATCTTTCTTTAGGCATCTAACAGATGCCGAAGTTAAGAGATGGGGCTCTTTTTATAGTCAACATAGAGAAATATACCTCTGCAAAGATGACTTCTAGAACCAGTTATTTACAACCTAACTTTGCTGCTCTGATTTGTTCTCTTCAGGCACTGGTCTTTCTCCATTGAGAATACAACTAGCTGATTTTGAGTATCTAACAACAGCTTCTTCCCCACCTATGTTGGACTGTAACAGAGAGCAGTGTTGTCAGCAACAGGACATCAGTCATGAGATGGCCATGACATACCTTAAAGTAATTCTTCCATGGGGCACAAGTAGGTCATCTTGTGTTTTTACGCTTTTTGCTTCTTGTCCTCCAAGACAGTGCCTTCTGTCATATGTAGAGGCCCTGCAGAGAAAGCAGGGAAGAATAAGAAATACTTCATATTTTGTTTCTTCTCCACAAAATTGAGTGTTTGAAAAAAATTCATGATTGACAGTATTTCCGGACATTTTCTGATTCATATTAATACTTCTTTTTGCAATTTAATATTTCCTATAGAAATTACAGAAAACAAATGTCTAAAAATCCAATTGCACATTAAGTAGTCTGATGGACAGCAAGTAAAGAATTATTTCCAATTGTGAAAAAATAAAGAAGTACTATTAAGAAGTCCCAGCAAGATCCGCTGCCATAGATGGCAGACAGGGGCTGCACTACACAAGTCCTGAGCTGTTTGAGTCAAGGTCTTCTTCCAGTTTTGCATTTCAAAATGTAGTTATAAGGTTTGTTACAGAGCATTGAACTGATCTTGCAAGTTATCTGTGATATTACTTAGGTACAGGCTTGAAAAACAGATTTTCTAATCTGCTAAAAGTATGAGCTAAGAGTTTTATTGTACTTGTAGGAAAGGACATCAACATCATGTTTGTGTGTCCTATTTTTATTAAAGGAACCATAAAGCATCTTGACACATCGCGCTGACGGCACCCTGGTGTCTAGATTGATTATGGAAATTGGACTTTAAATCACTAAGGTGAAAATGGAGGTTACATTTTCTAAAGCATGTATCTGTAGTTTCAAGAAATTACACAAGTTGTTGCTCAGCTTGATCTTTCTGTCCCTATTCATTATTCCTGTTACAGATCCTGAAACATTTAAGCCTTGATTTATATCTAATTTTACAAACATTTCAATGAATTCTGTAAAGGACTTCCTAGACTAAGGCTGCATTTGAGAATAATAAAACAATAAAAACAATGAAGATGAAAAATGTGACCCTGTAGTTTGTAAAGCTATTCTGTCACTGAAACAACTGCTTGTCCCAGTAAAATGTGAGGGTATAAAAGCAATTGGTACAAATCCTCTTTTTCACCATATTGTCTCATGTCAGATGGTTTGATTATTATGCTCAGGACAATTAAAACTATAAGCACCAAATATGAATTCAAGGTTACTGAGTACGGCTTGCTGAATTCAGATGATTTAGTCTGAATGCTATGAATATAGCATTTCTATTACATTTGACTATCCCTGATGAGGAAAGGAAAGAAAAAAACAGCTGAAACTTTGCAAGGCGATCTTTATTTGGAACCAAAATGGGTTACATAGTAGAGAAAAAATGTGTACAGACACCAGAGGTCAGTGAAACCTATCTTGTCAGCAGGGATTGAGCTGCAGAGTAGGACAAAGGTGCTACTTTAACCAGCATCTGAAATTCATTATATTTCCAAATGTAAATTCCAACACACGTGGGGAATTTGAGCTCTGTATGTTATTCTGTACTTACACATATCCCCCCCAAGTAATCCATTATTTTTGAATGCTTTCTTTGCTTTATTTTGACCTTTTCCATCACAATGATGTTCATTTGTATGAAATATGTGTTATATAAGAATTAATAACATATCCTGTAATAAAACTCTTAAGAAACACAGTCTTACATCTTAGCCTGAACCTGCAAATGCCATTAAAAGAAAACAAGACTGGAACACACAATGCATATTTTTGTTACTATATATAGGAGGTGTTTTACAAATTTTGTAGTATTCTTTTTTCACACAGCTATGTTTCATGAACAATTATACCCTGTCTGGTTAAAAATGACCACAAAGCAGATCAAAGTCACAGAGAGATCAGGGCTGGAATGTTACTCTGTCTCAAAATACTGAAGAGTAGGTTTTTTAAGGTATTATGCAAAGTTCTTAATGCCCTGTTCTTTCTTCTTCAGCTGTCATCCCCATTTTACTGGATTTTTTCCCTCTATTTCTTTTCTACCCCTCTTTTTACAAGATTTCTTATGGGAAAAACAAATCAAAAGAGCTTTTAATTTTAATCTAGCTTTAAAAGCTCTAAAGCCTAAGTGAATCCGAGATCAGATAAAGTTAATAAAACCCAGCTCTAACAGGAATCATTTATGATAGTCCTCATTTAAGTTCCTCCATAGTTTCCTGCTTAGGAATATAGCTGTCATCTTTCATCTTCTCTTTATATCTAGGCTGTTCTTTCACTTATCTTTAGATGATGCAAATCACTGCAGTTCCACTGAAAGCAACTCAATTGTACTAATTTAGAGCAGCTGAGATATTTTTCTGTCCTCTGTACTTATTTGGCAATAAGAAGTCTTTAAGTTACCACTTTATATTTTTGGTGCTTAGACATGTGCTCCATACTAATTTTGCCAAATTGATTTTATTTTTAATTCCAGATTGCTTTAAACTTTCCTACAGTTCAAAGATATACTCCCTTTCCTCTTCTGCTTTTCTCTGCTGAACATTTTCTTTTGGAACATCCTGTAACTCTATAATGCAACCTCTTCCTTTGGGAGGACCCAGGCCTCTGTAATAGTTATTATGTCCTAACTCTCATTTGTCATGCTTGTGTCCACCATTGAGCCTCTTTCTCTGTTTGCACTTGGTTTGAAACACTTAATTTATTTTCCAGTTTCCTCAAAAATAGTAATGATAGAGTTTCTATGATTTTCCTTGTTTTAATGCTGAATTCCTTTATGTATTCTCTATAATTGCAACATTATGACCATTTACTCCAAACAGGTATCTTCATCTACCTCCATGTTAAAATACAATTGCTTTCCTCTGTCCTCACCAGAAAGAATTAGTTCTAATTTAATTTGTTAAATTTTCTTCATCATCTTTCTCTCATTCCCATGTATGTAAACAGGCCTATTAATTAATTATCTGCTGCTTTGCTCATTGATAATTCTCTTACTCTCCAAATGCTGTTATGGGCAAAATGAAACATACCATGTATAAGAAGCTATGAACTCATTACTAGTTCAACTCATTCTTTAACAGTCAGATAATCATAATTCTTAGTTAATTCAAAAATAATGAAGTTTAACTTGTTGCATAAAACCATCCCAGTATTTGCCCCTTTCTTATGCTATTATAATCAGATGACAAGCAAGTTGAGAGTTTGTAGGTGGCTAGCACGGGTGATGCTGTTGTGGGTGTCTGTTACAGGCCACCTGATCAGGATGAGGAAGTTGATGAGACCTTCTACAGGCAGCTGATAGCAGTCTCACAATTACAGGCCCTGGTCCTCATGGGGGATTTTAACTACACAGACATTTGCTGGAAGGCCCACTCAGCCAGCCATTCTCAGTCCAGACGGTTCCTCCAACACATTGATGATAACTTCTTGATGCAAATGGTGGATAAACCAACTAGGAGAGGAGCACTGCTGGATCTTATACTCACTAACAAGGAGGGTCTTGGTGAAGCAGTGACAGNAGTTCAGGGCAGCCATGGCTGCAGTGAC
>VZRW01005181.1:0-13170 GCA_013398125.1 Aegotheles bennettii
TGTGATTCTGTGATTTTCTGCCTACAAGTTTAGATAACAAGCTCAAACTCCCCAATGCATTTTAGCAGATACTATAGACAAGTTTGATGGGATCTGAGGTAATTAATTGAGATTTAGTGTTTTTTCTAACACTGAGGTGGACATTCAAACTTATTCCCCTCCCAATTAGAGTAGCTGTAGTGAAGGAAGGCATAATAACCTCAGAATTAATTGGTTTTTGCAGCAGGATGTGACAAGCTGTCCAGCATATATTCATGTGGTCCACTCTGCTTCTACAAGCTAAAGCCACAGACTGCAATTTATTGCTGCTTCTTGAGGTTGAAATTAGAAAGGGTATTAATGTTGGAAGGAAAATATATTAGCAGAAACACTTGGTGGAGCTGAGAAATCTGCCTCTTGGCTGAGATCAATAACCAGAAAGCCCAAGGCTGATCTTTATCAGACTATGGAATGAATGCCTAGGAGAATGGATAATAAGTGCTGTTCAGAGATTTCATTCCCTTCCTACAACCATGTGAAAAATGTAGCCACCAGGTCCCACAAAATTATGGGCTTCATTTAGATGAAAACTTTGGTTTGCTTTTATTTAACTAGCAATAAAAATTTTGAATAACTAGAAGTTGGAAACGGCTGCTGTAGCTTTCAGTTGCAGGTATAACACTACTTATCCCCACTGAATGAGATAGTTGTTGCAGCAACTTTGTTTCCTGTGGTATTTGTACAGCATCTAACACCTGCTGGTTTCTGAGCTCGACAGAGGACCGTAGCTGCTTCGCCAGTGCACTAGTTAAGTAACCATAATTCACAGTGATATCTGGCGCATTAAGACTCCATGAGTATCTCATTGGAGCAACAAGCCAAGGTCTTGCATCCAAATGGATTCTTCAGTATTAATCCTGGATGAGTGGGTATATATATCCTTTGCAAACAGGCTGAAGGATAGGGAATCATTGCCTACTGGCTTTCTTGCTGGGAGATCCTAGAGGACTAACTCGAGGAATTGCTCCTCTTCCTTGAAGGCTCTGTCCTGCTGCACTCTGAGCTATCACACCCTCATATGTCAAGGGAATTGGGATGTCTGTGACCTGTGAGACCTCCAGAAAGCAGGGGCAACTTAACCAATTAGGAAGTTCATGCTCATGTGCAGGGTTAGACTTGCCATGTGTTCAATTGGATGTGGCTGTATGACCAGCTGAGGAAAACAGGTCCAGACTGAGTGGTGTCTGCACACATGTTTGAGCAGAAGGACTTGGACTTGACTTTCTGATGCTGAATACACTACAGACCCCCATGTTTCTGTTAGCTAGAGACTGGCTTTTCATAGTGTGCTCTTTATTATGTGTATGTGTGTCTCTGAAATGACAAGCAAGGCAGAGGAGGTTCACGTGAGGGTTCTGCATTATTTATTACCTTCTTTAAAACGGAAGGGACTTGCTATATATGCACATTCAGTAATAGACCATTGAAACCTATACTTTCTCCTTCAGGCATTTCTAAGTTCTGGAGCCTGTATATCTTTCTGTGGCATAGACTTTGCCACAGCTTCTAACAAAAATACCTAGAGCAACTGTAAATGCATTGGCCAAATGACGTGGAGAAGCATTCTTGACTTGGTGAAAAAACCTGGCAGAAGGCATTCAGATACCATACTCAATTTATTACCTATGATTTGTTTATGCTTTGTCATGTAATGTATTCAGAGAGAAAGAATTGATAATGTTTTATTAGTTCAAATAAAATAAAGAATATGCGTACAGCCTGACTACCCATGCTCTTGGAGCATTCAGACAGTGAGTAAAAATTAACAAGTGACAAAATGAGTAACATGGTATGGCTCAGAGGATTAGATAACATCCTCAGAGGAACAGGTCACTCAGGATTCAAAGTGATGTACAAGTGCTGGATACTGTTTGTACAGACTGTGAATAAGGATGATGTGCATTTCACAGTGGGCCCACGGGAGTAGGGGGAGAAAAAAAACAAACCACATCTGATTTAAGTGTGTAGGCAGATCTGTTAGCTGAGCTTGCAGGATTCAGGCCTAATGATCTTGTTATAACCACAGAGAAGTCCTCTATTTTGTAGCATAGTTATCCACTGGCACATACGCTCCCTCCATGGTACCCAGACATCAACAGGATCCTGAGGAAGCTGTTTTGTGAGAGGATGATGGATGTCTGCAGACCTCATCCTGAGCTGAATTGATAAGTTCACAGTGCCCCAAGGCTGACATTTGATGACTGGCTGCATTCATGGAAGTGCCCTGGAAACCTTTGTACAGCGTGAGCAGATACAGCGCCTAGCATTGCTGCCTGCTGGTGTGCCTCTGGTGAGCCTCCACAGCTGAGACCCGGGAGCAAAGAGTGACTTTACTGGCCATAAACTTGGGTCACCCCATGTGATCTCCCCCGGTCAGCGCTCGAGCTCACTGAGGAGACAATAAGGCCAAAGTTACATTTTTCTGTAACATATTATGGGTCAAAACCTTCAAGATGAGCAGCTCTAGCAAGCTCCCAATTTAATCAAAAAGATATATAGAATGAAATAAAAAGAAATGGTGAAGAAAATCTACTCAGGTACAAACCATCTTAAGATTTAGGATTGAGTAAGAGATGATTTAAGATCTCTCTCTTCAGTTCTTCAACCACATGTTTTTCAGTTCAAAAGCTAGTTTGAACTGGGAAAAAAAAAAATGACAGAAAGTACCTCCAAAAATCACAATTTATTTGAAACATAAACAGTTGTTTAAATGAGTAATTCATTTGTACTCTAACAGGTGGATTGTGAGCTGAGTGGCACCTGGAGGAACTGAGCCCCTGCAGACCACCACCAGTTGCAAATGTTCCCATCTTTTTAGGATCCAACCTAATACCTAATTCTCTCACCCTCTTGTATATCTAGGTATTGGAGATTTTCTAGGTTTTTTTCAGCGTCTCAATAACAAGTTGTAATGATGTATGAAAAAACAATATCACTGCCTACAGACAACTAGTGAGTTGAAGGCAGTGATCCACAGACAGTGCTAGGTTGTGATATTTCAATATTATTTCACTGGAACATTGTTAGTGGAACCCAAGAAATGCAAACCTTTACAAACATGACAAAAATAGCAAGAAATAAAGGCCCTCCTGGAAAGAACACAGCTACATGACAAACTAATAAGTGCATTTACTATGAAGTGACTTTATTTTTATTTCAATACAAATAAAAGGAATACAGAAAATACATTAGTAAGCTTCAAGTTATATTTCTTGTATTCGTAAGTGCTGGATTTTAGATCAAAGCTAATTGTTTCTGTTTTTTTAAAGTACTTGAATGTTTTTCAGTGGAAGTGCACTAACATTGATATTTTTTGTAAGAGAGATGAGTAGCACTGCTAAGTGGATAAAAAATGCTTTGCTCTGTATTACAACTCTAAGTAGTAGCTAATTTACAGGCTTTCAGGAAAAGTAGGGCGAAAAAATGGAACAAAGTTAATTCTTTTTTTTTTTTTTTCCACAGTGCAATTTTAATTTTGCTACCCATCTGGGATTTTGCTCTGCTTTGAACCAGAGCTGTACAAATCAATGTGAACTGTTTTATAACTTCTTAATTGTTCTGTCTACCTATACAGATGCATAACAGAGGAAAAGAAACAGAGCGATCAGTGTTTAATTACATTACAATTACTCTTATGTGTTATATGATTTAATCTTTTACAATTATACTGATACTTATCAGGAAATTCATGTGCACTTAGATAATAATCTTTTGTGAAAAATTGATCGTTAACTGTAGTATATTCTGTAATTTTCTTATTCTAAGAATAACTTTCATTATTTCACATAATTTCTTATTAAGCCCTGAAGTTTCAGGGAAATACTAATTTGCTGCCATATTCATTTGAGGAGCATGCAGTATTACTTTTAACTTTTAGGACGTTCCAAGATGATAATTAAAATTTTGTAGAAAATGTAATGTCCTTTAACGAATATGAAGTCAGAAATTGATAGATATTGAAGCCTATCCATATCAAAAGGTCTTCATTTGTACCAATATAAAAAAAAATTTGAGACTGAAGGATATAAATGCCTATTGAGTTGAGAAGGTAACAATGCCTATGGATAGACACTGATGTAGTAATAACCTGTTGATATAGATACATTCAGATAGGTGTCAAAATCAAAAGGCCTCGATGCCTATATACACCTGTAGGCTCACTATCTATAGGCCTTGATTCCTACTAACATCTAAAAGTTTCCTGACACCAGTGTTTGGATTCCTATTGAGACTGAAAAGTATTGATGCCTATGAATATCAAAAAGTCTTGTTATCTGTAGATCTCAATGCTCACTCATCTCAAAAACTGTGTCTAGATCAATAGATTTAGATGTGTATTACATCAATGGCAACGGATATCGAAATGTCTCACTGTTGATATATGTCAGTGTTAACAATATCAAAATCAGTCTCAAGACTGTTAGGAGTAGACACCAGTTAGAAATAGAAAGTTATCCATGCCTACCACTATTGGTCAATATCTATAGATATCAATGTTTATCAATAGACATTCAAATTGATAGACATTGATGCCCATAGATATTGAAAGGTGTCACTGCTAACAGGTCATGATATCTACTGGTATCAAGAAATTTTGTGAGACTGATAGATATAGATGCTTGTTAAGATGAAAAAAGTATCAATGTGTATTGATGCTTACTGATAGGTCTTGAAATTGATTGACATCACTGTCTGTTGGTATCAAAAGGTCTCACTACCTACAGGTCTTGATGTCTACTTGTATCAAAATCGGTCTTGAAACGAATATGTATAGTAACCTATTGAGATCAGAAGGTATTTATGCCCTCTGATCTATATTTATCCATCAATAGCTATCAATATCCGTGCCTAAAAATAGGTGCCTGAATTTATAGGCATTAACTACTACTGATATCCAGACGTCTTGTGATTGATAGGTCTCAATGTCTACCAGTTTAAAAATCAGTCTCGAGACCAACAGGTAGAGAAGCCTATCAAGTTTAAAAAGTATCAATGCCTGTCAACAGTTATCAAAATTTCTGGACATCAATGCTATGAATTTCAGGTACTGGCTCTCTATTGGTTTTGAATCCTACTGATATCAATGGATTTCTCAAAACCAATAGTACAGACGCCTCTCAAGACAGACAGTTATCAAATGCCTATCTGCAATAAAAACAGATTCATTGAAATATATGTGTTCTACTAAAATTAAATTGACTATAAGTAAATATGACTTGATAATATCCTTTTTAAACTATCAGCTGGTAGTGATTTGAAGGTGACTCAAGTAGGTTTCTGTAAGTAGGTTTCTGTAAGTAGGTTTCTGTAAGTAATACTGGCTTTGTGGTGGACCAAAGAGATTTTTGATAACTGTTCTGAGAAGGTCAACCAGACTTTTGAATGGCCAAAAATCTTCACAAATATAATCACATTCTGTGGTGTCCCAAAACATCTGTGCATTGGAAAATGGCTTGAATTTATACATACCTCAGTCAGGTGTAAAATTGTCTACTCTACTTTGCCTATTTGTTCCTATTTAGAAATGTACAGGTAATGGTGCATCTCATTTTCCCTGGAGGGCTGAGAAGTGCTGCCTTCTGTGTCTGTCTATGCTGTTTAAAGCTGTCTTCACTGTTTCTGGCAATACAGCGGCAAAATTTCATTCCATTAGCTGCAACAGCTCTGATATCCTAGGACTACTTTTATTAGTATCATACTGCAAAGTGCAACAGAGATGTAACTTCCAAGTTAGAATGGTAAATCTAAAAAATTCTTCATCACTTCCTTTATTTCTCTTATTCTTCTTCAACTCACTTCTCATCATATACAAAACTAAAGTGAATATATGAAAGAGGACATATAAATAATTAAAAACCAGTTGAAGACAACATTATTGCATTATGGTTCAAGTTCACTATCTCTATCCCTCAGCAAAGTGAGAACAGGTTATATGAGCAGTTTTCCTCTAGTCACTGCTGTCACTGACAGTGTAAGGCAAACCGTTTGACTTTGCAATGGAGCAGATGAGGAGTGCTCACACAAGCAACACAGTAAGTACTGCCCTGGGAGCAGTAGCATCCAGAAGAGAGCTGGTAGCAGTCAGGTGAGAAGAGGGTCAGTGTTTACATATTAAAATGACACAACCATTTCTACAACAAACCTCTAACCCCAGTTTCTGCTGTATTGCACTTTCTCACAGGTCATGAGCATGAAAGTGAATTGTTGCTGCAACTCAGCTGATATATCAGCTGTTACTCACTAGGTCTACAGAAATGTATCATGAGCCTGGGTTCTTGACCACAAGTCTGAGGTATTATTGTTGGTGAAAACACTGAAGACAAATCCTTTCGTGCTGATCACCTTGAGGAAGGAGTGTAACTGTTAACATGTGTTTCAGAGAGTATAGGAAATTAAGAAAAAAGAAAAAGAAAAAGAAAAAGAAAAAGAAAAAGAAAAAGAAAAAGAAAAAGAAAAAGAAAAAGAAAAAGAAAAAGAAAAAGAAAAAGAAAAAGAAAAAGAAAGAAAAAAGTATTATTTCCACAGACTTTCCACTCCCAGACCTTTCTAGACACCCTGCTGGCTCCTGTCACCCTTCCTCAATATCCTCTGCTGTATTCCTTGGCCCAAGCCCCTAGAATAAGTTACCATTCCTTTGGCAATGTGTGTCTGAGTACATATACATACCCTGTTCATAGCTCCCATGATATCACTGATCTTTGGCCTTCCATTCATAGAATGCTTGTAAGGATTAGCACACAACAGCCCAGGAGAAGCATATATGTTGTGAAATAGCAGTATGCTTTAGGTTCTGTATTTGCTACTGGGAGATTTCCTGCCTCAATATCTTTTTGCTTTGCTGTGTTTTCTTTCAGTCAAAAGGGGGCATTTGCTGGTGCCAATACTGTTTTCAGAAAGCACTATTACCCCGTGTCCTCCTACAGCATGAAAGCACAGCACATAGCAGGTGAGGTGTACAAGAGCATGACCCTATGTGCAGCAAAAAGCATTTGATTCCTCTCTTCATATATCTTTAAGAAGAAGAAATATGTATAATTGGAAAGCAGGGCATGGATTCAAAGGAGGTAGACTGCTGGACTAAGTTATAAGGAGTGCTACATGAGACACTAAAACTCTAGCTAGGCAAGCTGTACCTACAACCAAGGGAAAGAGTAAGGCTCATCTTCACCTAATACTATGTGTGAATACCACACTTTCCATGCTTTCATGGTTAATTACATAGATTAATTAAAATATTCTCATAGTACCTTTTAAAAACATACCTAGTTAAAACCACCCTTGTTTAGAAATTATTTCCACTCATCACAAATGTTGTGGTTAGGAGGCAGGAGCTGCCAATGAGGATTTTCCATTCGTTACCCTGGACATCTGAAAAAAATTTTTGCCATTGACATTATGGAATCTTTACTGTTGTAGTACAATGCAATTTTAGGAATATTTTAGGTTACTAGTGGCCTGAAAAGATTCACAACTCCAAGTTAAATGTTCTTATGCAGTATAAAGAATCTGTTGTCTAAGAATTAGATCCACAAAAGGCAGCATACAGAGAGGGAAACAGAACTTGTAACAGGAAAAGCCAGAAAGGAGGTAGAGGAGTTGACGGTGGTGCCTTTTTCCTCATAAAAATGCTCTAACCATCAGCATATCCTGAGCTAAGCGTACTTTCATCCTTGGGTATTTCCTGACTTGGGCCTTACATTCATGAGTGACAGAGGCAGACTTGCACCTGCTTGCACATATGCATGTGCGGCTGCATGAACTATCAGAATTACAGCAGATGAGCTCATAACTGTACACTGGGGGCTGGAGTAACTTTGTTAAAGACTGGAGAAACCTCCCATGGTACCTGTAGTCAGCTTCACTGAAGTTTTAAGGATTTCACATTTAGACTGAGCCACACACAACTGTGTGTTGGGCTCCTAAGTCTTACCCAAATCTCTTTATGAATGCAGACCAACGGCTTTCCCTCATCTACCACATAAATCTATTTCCTCTCAAGAGGACCAATCCATGGCATGTAGTGCTGGTCAATCAACATGACTGAGATGTTTCAAACAGCATTACCAGTCACAGGACAAAGCCACCTGAATTCAAGCAGTATGACAGAATGTTCATTTCAAGGAATCCATCTGTCAATCATAAAGAGCTTGGGATTGCAAATCAATATTTGTCTATTAATTTCTCAAGTAAGAGAGCTGAATTGAGGCTGTATGTCCTAGAAATTATTCTGTGGAAACTATTCTCAAGTACCGTCAGCATTACGAAATCACAGAATCACAGAATCACAGAATTCTAGGGTTGGAAGGGACCTCGAAGGATCATCTAGTCCAAACCCCCTGCCAGAGCAGGGTCACCTAGAGTACATCACACAGGAACGCATCCAGGCGGGTTTTGAATGTCTCCAGTGAAGGAGACTCCACAACCTCTCTGGGCAGCCTGTTCCAGTGCTCCGTCACTCGCACAGTGAAAAAGATTTTCCTGATATTCACATGGAAATGGTGTAGGTACACTCCAGGTTATGGAATACAATATAATTCAAACAATTAAATATCTATGGTCTAATTGTACCTTATCTTTCTGAAAAACCCAAACCAAGCAAATGTGTCTCACCGAATAGCCAACAAATTTCACTGTATATATGCAAGTAAGACCCCTTCCTCATTACGGTGGCAACCTTCTAATATCCTAAAGTTTAGATGCTAATAACAGCTGTCTACAAAAGCAGTTGACCATCTCTTCTTCAGTGAGTTTATGATATATTTCCTTGACAGGATATTAACAATAGACTAGGTGAAACATGTAGAATTTGCCAACACCTCGTAAATGGTTCCATAGGAAAACCACAGCAGTGCAGTTCATATATATTTATATTCACAGATGAGATGGCATACAACATTCAGTATTACTTGTTAAAGGTCCTACTTATTTCTTTCTATTTTCCCTTACTTTCATTAAAATCTGCCACTCATAAAAAGAAACAAAAATCCAGACTGAAAGTAGCATAAACCTATGACGTGCTACTCATAAATTTAAAAACATTCTCACCATCCAAAGCCTCTTTAAATGGAGACCATTTTGAGTTTTTACTGTCTCAGTCTGTTGCTGATCTTAATCTTCTGTCCTGGTATTCATTTTCCAAGAGCTACGCTGCTGTTCTGTAAATCAGGGAGTTTGAACCCTAAGTAGGCGTATTGTCAAATCTTGCAGGGCAAGATCCCTCTTTCTTTGCAGATGCACAGCTCCTTGTACTCTTCAGTAAAGTTACGGAGGTCAGTGGAATAAACCCCAGGCCCCCAGTGGCTCCCTCAGACCAGAGAAAGGCCCACAGCCCTCAAAAGAACTTTTCCATTTCAGTCTACTGATGAGGAAGATAAGTTATATATTCATCAAACATCCTCTCTAAATAAAGAATTAAATAAAAAACCCATAGTAAAAATAACAATATACCTATATTTTTAAACCAAGAGCTTGAGTGTGGTTTCAAAAATTTTTCATTCATTTATTCATGGTAAAAAACCTCCTCCTAATAATGCTTAGAAAATAGATAAAGGCAAGCAAGAGGCTGTAGGTAATAGATGTCTAGGAAAGCTGTCTTAAAAACAAGTACACCTGTGAGAAACAATTGGCATACTGTTGGGACTGTTATGGATAATTATATTACACAGGCTCTCATAATGTCAGATGTAACATAATAAATAGGCTGCTCACTTTGGTGTTCCCTATAGTCAGCTAGAGCTATCTGGAAGACAACTTTTCATTTTTCCGGTTTGTGTGAAAATTATGTCTTTTTTGTCAGGAGCTCTTTGCTTTGCAGAACACCACACAGCTCAGTAGTTGCTCATTGCAGCTGTAATTAGATTATATCAAACTGGCAGTGTTGAAATACTGGTGCCTGCATTGCCTCACTCAGATCTAATTCCTGAGCTCCTTCAAAACCCTGAGCTTGCCACCGTGATGCCTGATGAGGATGGTGGTGGTGACGGGTGGTAGGTGAGGATGGATCCTACCCTTGGAGGTGTTAAATACACCAGTCATCGCCTGTCATCCTGAGGCTGCTCTTGGTGGTTGGAGGTACTCCACACCTTGCAGTGCGTACTCAGGATCTGCTAAGACTGGCTATCTAACCTGTATTTTTTTTCCTGTGGAGCCAATGAAATGCTGTTTGGATTTATTTTTTCCTAATAGGGATATCAGGCACAAAAAACCCCCAAATACTGACAAATACATATGGAGCCTATTTGTATTTTGCCCTGCCCTGTGCACAGACAGCTTATCAGGTCTTTCAGGAAAGCATCAAAGGAAAAGAAGTGGCAGGTTTTGAGCTGCTGTGAGCTAAGAATTTTGTTGGAGAGGCAAAACTCAGGTCTGTGTTTCTCAGTTTCTCCCACCCTGCATGCCTCAGTGGTGGACATCCATGATAAAAAGGTGTTGCTTGGTAGGTTCTCCTTCTCATCTAGGTGCTAAAGGCAGGATCCTGGAGAGCCGTTGATCCCTGCAGGGAGGAAAGTGAAGCATCCAGCTTCAGCCAGACATCAGCCAGCGTATGCTGATGCTTGAACTATTGCCCAGACAAGGACAGACAAAAGACAGAATTTGGGAGCAGAGGCTGGGATAGATTTCCTCTACAGTGCTCCCTGCTCACACAAGACAGTGCTGGCAAAATGATGATGTTGCAGTTTGGACAGTTGCTCTATCACCCAACCCCACCTGGGAGGGGAATCGGGAAAAGGAAAGGAGACTCATGGGTTGAAATGAGAATAGATTTAACAGAATAATAACAAGGAACTAATATTACCCCCAGTATTACCCCTAATACAAGATACAAATTTATATTCAGCTCCAGGCAGAAGTCGCGAGCTGAGCGCTTCTAAGGAGTGAGAGCTGAGCACCAACACTGCAAGTACAACAGCTCCAGTGAGAATGTGGTTGTCACAGCAAGTGGAGGAGAAGGCCTAAGGTGTGGAATAACAGACAAGACGGATAGGACCCTCTCGGGAGGGCAGTCATGGTAGCAGCCACCCCAAAACCTCACAACTTCCCAATTTATAGTGAGGGTGACATTTATGGTATGGAATATTTTGGTTGGACAGCTTGGGTCAGCTGCCCTGGGCTTCACCCCTCCTAGTTCACTGCACCTGTGTGGTTCAAAACTACCCTTGACCTTGGTCACTACGTAAAACTGCATACCGGAGCATCTTATCTCTTTTGTTCTCACAGAACTGGACTCTGCAGCCTCTCAAAACTACAGGTTCTCTGACCAGAAAAATTATTTTAGAATTCTGTCCCAGCAAAACCAGGACAGAGGAGAAACACCTGCATGGTGTTTTCCTCCCAGTTTCTCCAACACCATCAAAATAGTCATACTACTATGAGGTGGAGGATCAGCTCTTTCCTATCAAGCATCTCTATGTCTTTGAAATGATGGTACTGAGTCTGATGGATTAGAAACAAGCTGAACCCTTAAACATGGAGTACTTAACTGCATTTCTGGATACGGCTTGAAGCAAGTGGATTTTTCAAGCAGTGCACTGAGGGGAGTTCTGGTGAGATTTTATTGGTTGGGTTTTCTTTTGCTTGTGTGTTCTTTTTGTTTCCCCCCTTTCCCAAATAAACATACAAACTAAGTGTCAGCGAATGGGGTAGGTCTGTGAAAGGAGAAAGATTTCAATTTGGCCAGTCATTACCAAAATCTTGCTCTAGACACTTTTAGTAGTCATCTGAGGAAAAGCGCAAAATAAAGTGTAGCAATCTTTCAGAGTCTGCTTGAGGAGCCAATCTCTTTATGTTGCAATGACATGTACATTTAATAGAGATATAGAGCATTCTGAGGAGAGTAAATCTACATCCTTATCTTAAAGACATTTAGAATGAAGATTTCATTTAATTGTGGCTTACTGCTGAGCACAATTTACAAAAATGGCAGTAAACTACTATTGAACTGTAGCATCTAAAGATGTCTAAGTGTTTGGATAATTTGTGGGTTTTTTCTTCCTTTGGAAGATAGCAATAAAATAACTAAAAGTAGGAAGGAAAGATAGCAGCAAGGCCTTCAAAACAAAGAAAGGAGTTGTCACATACTGAGGGGCTCCAATACAAATATCACTCCCAAAAGTGGTACACCTTAACCACCTTTTACCTTTGTTCACAAAGCCATAGTAACACAATGACCATTACAAATATATAAAATGATGGGTTTGTATCCCAGAGAGATGCAATCCAGCACTACTGGTGCTTTTGTAAATTTGCAAGCCCTTTAAGAAATGTCTCATAGGTAAGTTATGAACTTAGCTTTCATCAGTTGGGTTTCACAGACCCCTTAAAAATAGTGCATGACCTCTTCCACTTCCTCTGCACTCAGAGGTAAAAAACAACGGCTGTAATTGCACAGGATTTATGTCCAAAGCTGAATCCTTTTATTGTCCCTTAGTGCAACTCTGAGGGTCTTCATTCTGCACTGGTGGCCCTGGGAGCTCCTTTTGATCCCTGCCCACTAGTGGAAGACCCCTGGAGAATCAGACCAATGCCGCTGACTTGTCTGTGACAAGGCTGCACACGTTGGCAGTAATAACGCGTAACAGAGGTGGTACAAGTGGGCTCCAAGATGGGAGTGGGAGATGATTCAAACAGGCATCTAGGGGAGGAGTTCAGGAACAGCATAGACAACAAGAAAGAGGTGGGAGAATCACAGAATCACAGAATCCTAGGGGTTGGAAGGGACCTCGAAAGATCATCTAGTCCAAACCCCCTGCCAGAGCAGGGTCACCTAGAGTACATCACACAGGAACGCATCCAGGCGGGTTTTGAATGTCTCCAGCGAAGGAGACTCCACAACCTCTCTGGGCAGCCTGTTCCAGTGCTCTGTCACTCGCACAGTAAAGAAGTTTTTCCTGATATTCACATGGAACCTCCTATGCTCCAGTTTGCAGCCATTGCCCCTTGTCCTATCATTGGTCATTACTGTAAAAAGCTTTGCTCCATCATCCTGACACTATCCCTTTACGTATTTGTAAACAAGGATGAGGTCACCTCTCAGTCTCCTTTTCTCCAAGCTAAAGAGACCCAGCTCCCTCAGCCTTTCCTCATAAGGGAGATGTTCCACTCCCTTAATCATCTTAGTGGCTCTGTGCTGGA
>VZRW01005181.1:13778-27185 GCA_013398125.1 Aegotheles bennettii
ACATCTACCGCTCTACCATCATCTATCCACCTAGTTATTTCCTCATAGAAGGCTATAAGGTTGGTCAAACATGACTTACCCTTGGTAAAGCCATGTTGACTGCTCTTAATGACCCCCTCATCCTTGATATGCCTAGAGATAATGCCAAGAACAAGTTGTTCCATCACTTTTCCAGGGATGGAGGTGAGGCTGACCGGTCTATAGTTACCCGGGTCCTCCTTCTTGTCCTTCTTGTAGACTGGAGTGACATTTGCTATCCTCCAGTCCTCAGGCACCTCTCCTGTTGCCCATGACTTACCAAAGATGATGGAGAGTGGCTTAGCAATGACCTCTGCCAGCTCCCAAAAGGAAAACCAAAAGGAAGCTGCTGGGAAGAAAAGAGTCCTGAGTTTTATCCAGGTTTATACTTTTTATAACAACCTTGCTGCTTTCGGTTTAGGTTTGTTGGGTTTTTTGTTTGGTTGGGGTTTTTTTGGTTTTCTATGGGTTTGTTTTTTTTGTTTGGTTTGGGGTTTGGTTTGTTTGTTGTTTTTTGTTTTGGTTTTTTTTCAGTATAATCTAGAGATGATGCAGGCTGTGATTTTTGTGTCCACTGGGAATGGAAAGCATTAGTCACAATAGGATCCTCTTCCTTGGAGTGAGTAAATGAAGGATTCTCACCAGTCGCTACTCCACAGGGATGAAGCACTGGGAGCAGAGATTTGATAGACTGTAGTGCACAGCATCAGT
The DNA here is from genome assembly GCA_013398125.1 of Aegotheles bennettii. Lineage (NCBI taxonomy): Eukaryota > Metazoa > Chordata > Aves > Caprimulgiformes > Aegothelidae > Aegotheles > Aegotheles bennettii. The sequence continues at coordinate 14,508 of VZRW01005181.1, forward strand.
GCTGAGATTACAGTGCTTACAGTGACAAAGTAAATTGGCACCTGGGTAACACTTATGTGCTGGTTTTGCAAACGGCCAGGGCAAGCCACAAACCAGACAGAATTTGTTTCTATCACTCCCCCCGAAAATTAGAAGGGGAGTAAGAAAGATCAGGCTCCGGTTGGAAATTAAAAACTTATAGCAAATTTAATGGCACAGGGAGAAAGAGTTAACCGGTGGGGAAAAGGAAAATACATATATAAAATATACAATATACAAAATATACAACCCGAGCTCAGATGACCGGCGTTACAGGCTGATGAAAGGTCCTTTACTGCAAAGCCGATGGGATGAAAAAGAGTCCAAATCCTCAGCACTCGGTGCAGTTGGAATGCTGGAATGCTGCAGACCACGTGGCGAAGCTGGTAGCCAAAGCTGGGCCTCTTCTCTGGTCTCCATGTGGCGAGCTTGCAGGCAGGGAAAGTGCAGGAGCGAGGCAGAGCAGGAGACTGGAGCCAGAGAGACCACGAGGGCAGGAGAGAAAAGGGACTCCGGAGAGACCACCAGGGCAGGAGAGAAAAAGGGACCTGCACTCCGGAGAGAAAAGGGCCCAAGGGACTTCCCCCCCCATCCTCCTCGCTTTATAGAGTCTGGCAGGAAAATGGGTGTGGAAATACTGGAACCTGATACTTGATACCTGATACCTAGACCCCTTTTCACAACAGGGGCCTAAACTCCACCCCTTGTTCACTGGGTCTTGGCAGCAAAAGCCAGTAAGATTTTGCTTGCCCCTTTCAAACTATAACAACTTATCAAGGGTATTATGTTGAAGCACAATCCCAGGACTGTGGACCTTCCCTTATTAATAGAAAGTTTAATCTACTGCTAGAAGATAACAAGTAAGTAAAGTTCATAGCTCTTATTAGCTTCAGATACGTTCAGTGCAAATATTGCACTCTGGAAGTTATCTCACATTCATGTAAATTACATTGACTATAAAACACTAATTCTCTCCCCAAGATAAGAAATACATATGTAAAATATTCTAATTTAGTGATGCTGATGTGTCTAGGCAGGTTTATTACAATACAAAATTTAGAGGAATGACAGGGCTTGAATGTTGGATACATTTTGTCAATAGTAACATCTTCAGATATGTGTGTGCCCAGACAGGTGAATGGCATGCTGCAAAAATGAGGAACTTTCTCTGTCATGAGAATCACTCTTTCAACCATCATCCAAAGGCAGGACTGCCCACCTTCCTCTGGATTTGACAGCGGTATCAAAGAAACACAATTACTTCTTTGTTTTTTTTCCCCTTTTCTTCAGAATTTAATTTTGTATATTTGTTTTGCTGTACATAATGAGTTGTTCATCACTGCCACTTCTGTTAGCAAGGAATGAATAAATAAATGAGCTGAATGAGTTGTCTGAAGAATAGTTTGAAACTTACTTGAAAAATCATTCAGCAGTTGTTTGAGACAACAAAGAAAACTGAGAAAAGTCGGTTGTATGTTTACAGAGGTGGTATCAGCAGCTTTCAAGTTGGTCTGTGGCTCCCTCCTGCTCTGCACACATGCAAGTGGAAGAGCTTGCAACTTTTGCCAGGGATCCTTTACTCTGAGGCTGTTCCAGCCCCAGGAAGACTGCTCCAGGGCTCAGGGGAAACATTTACTAGTGCTTTTTCTTAGTTGTGCTAATTTCTAGGACGAGTTTTTCACTTAATTTACGCCCAAGACTGAGAGTTCAGAGCTCATGCCCACAGGCCGCATTGTAAAGTAAACTGAGGTCCAGACAATCTGCTGGGACAATGAGGAGAAATTATTCTCCTCTGTTTCTCTGTGTGTGACTCACTATATTTCTAGAGGAGATGAAAGACCTGGAATGCTTGGAGAGTAAACCCCTTCACCGGTCCATGTTAGTTTAGTGCAAGATTTCACACTGCATTCATCAATGAGCTGCATTTCTTGCCAGAAAGGGCTACTTCAGAGGTGCCAGAGTAATTCCATCATCTGCAACTTACTCAGTCCTCAGCTGCCTGTAAACTTACAGAGTTGTTAATTAATGTCATTTCTGATCGTACTTTTTCTAACATGGACAGCAGCTCGCTGAGACTGCACCAAACCCATTGAGTGTTTCCCACAGACCCCAAACAGTTGTCAAATGGTGACAGTGTTCAGTCACTGCTGAGCTTGACCAATTCTGAGACAACAACCTTGAGAAGAAAGGCTCAGTATGGATTTCCAGCCCTGGTGCACAGGAGACAAAATTATTGAGAGCAATGGAGGAAAGCGCTAGCCTTTCATTATTAGCTAAAAGCAGCTATGAAAAGTTTCTGAATACATTGATTCCATTTCTAAATGCTTGCTTACTTAACAAACATAGTTGTTCCCCTTTCTTATTTGATGTTCACAGTGCAGAATGTTCTGAGATTAGCCTTGTATCTAAAGATACAGATATTTGAATCTTCATATCACAAAAATGGCAAAAAACAAGGACTGAAATCTTGGCCTTTTGAGGTCAATAGAGTTTTGCCAATGACGTTGAATTGAGGCAATTTTCTTTCCCAGGCTCATTGTGAATTGAAAATAAGGCATTAATCCTCTGATTTAATTTTTTAAAATTAATCTGCAGTTCAGAAAATATACATATCACTCTGGGCCCTTACCCAAAGAAAACTGTTTATGACCAATTGAAGCACATTCTTACAAGATTTACAAAAAGAATAAGCTAGAAAACCCCATATTTATCCATGAATATTTTTATCCAGAAAGAAAAAATGAAAGAGAAAATCGGAACTCCCATTATTTAGAGGGTGTATTGAAAATACACTGAGACCATCTCCAGGGCAGGTAATCTCACACTGGGGAAGGGGATTGTGGCAAAAAGGGCTGTCAAGAAGCTCTTCTGGGGCTTGTTTTGAAACAGAGAAAGCAGCTTGCCTGTGTCAGGGGCCGGCAGCTTGTGGTCGGGCTGCAGGCATGGCGTGGGCAGAGCCAGTACCATCAGAGGCTGTTTCAGATCCCCCCAGTTCCTGGGGAGCACTGGGACCAGGGTACTGCAAACAGATTGGCAAGGGCAGGGCAGTTTGCTTGGGGCAGGACAATAAAAAGAAAAAAAAAAATATACAAGCTCAGTTAGAGGAAAATGGTTTCCACACAGCAGAACAAAACCTTATACCAGACACCAACCACAATAGATGCAGGAATCCAGCCTGAGCCCTTACAGAAGGATGCCCTAGTGCAGGTCCCAAGCACCTGTGGGCACGGCTGTGTGCGGGGTGAGCAAAAAGAGGCTCTGCTCGGGCGAGCGGCACAGCTGCAAGATGAAGTATACAGGCTGCAGGGCGAATTAAAAGGGCTGAGAAGTATTAGGGAGGCTGAAACGGAGAGAGACAGGTGGGGTCAGGCTCTGCCTGCCCTGCAGCAGAAATGTGATCAGCTCTCAAGTAGTGCCCAGGATCAAGGGGCCCCTGTATCCTACCCCCGGAAGATGGAAGCCTTTGGAATTTTCGAGGTTGCATTTTCGGGTAGACAAGTTGGGGAAGGACCACTGAAGTTTTAGGTGTCTAATCAATCCCGGAACACCATCAATGGTGGTGCTGTAGAAGCGGTGCCAGTGAAAGATGAGGGCCAGCAAGAGCTTTCAGGCCTCACTCTTTTGGCTTGGGAGGTAGGGCTGGATGTTTGGAATTTTTGAGGTCGCATTTTCAGGTAGACTGGGCAAAGGTGGGGGTGGACAAAGGGAGTTGTAGCTGGGGTTGCACCACTGGGACAGTGTTTTAGTACTAATGAAGACCAGAAGACCTCCCACCCCCCTAGGGCACAGTCAGCATGCTCCGCTCATTCCCTGAAATGCCTGTGCACCAATGCATGCAGTGTGGGGAATAAACAGGAGGAGTTAGAAATGTGTGTGCGGTCAGGGGGTATGATCTGGTGGCCATTACTGAGACATGGTGGGACAGCTCACATGGCTGGAATGTGGTCATGGATGGCTATGTCCATTTTAGGAAAGACAGGTCAACAAGGCAAGGTGGTGGAGTGGCTCTTTATGTGAGAAAGCAACTGGAATGTATTGAGTTCTGTTCTGTATTGAGAAGAGCCAATACAAGATCAGAGGAAGCTTGAGATCAAATAGGCATCCAGCAGAGTTACAGGAAGGATAGAAGGTAAGGCCAGGAACCCACAAGTTTCTGGGAAATATTTTTTTTCTAGTTCTCTGTGACTTGTTATGTACAGAAGAAGACCATGGGAAACAGGATTTCCAGAAGGAGACAGGAAAATGGGCAAGTGTGCTAGGAGACGCACTGGTGATGGTTAGCAACTGAAGGGAAGAGGCAGATGACAGGGAGAAAGATATTAGCATGTAAGGAGAAATCTATTTGCAGTTAAGCCACATAGTTTGGGAGACTATGAATCTGACTTTTTTTAAAGATCTGTTCTGAGCAACCCATGTGTTTTATTTCACTAGGCCTTCTATTTTCCAGGGTCTTTCCAGGGGTGTCATAGCCACAGAGAGAAAAATATTGTACTGAAGGCTAGTATCAGGGAAAAACACTGTCACTGTGATTATCTGCCTGTATAACAGCAATGTTCAGCAAGGGATCTGTATCTGGTGTCCCCCTAGGCTTTGCAGGTAAGACATCTGAAAAGCTGACTTGAAGGAGCTGCTCTATCTCCTCCTGCCAAGGCCAGGAGATGTTGTTATAATATCTAGTATTCTTCCTGGAATATTTATGAGGAGTTTGGGAAGATTGATTTGTCCACTGAGGATAGATATATGAGCATCTGCTGTAATGGCAGTAAAAAGAATTAGACTCATCAGAAATAGTGATTCATAATGATAGTGGCGGTGTTTGTTCTTTGAATATAAAGAATCTACTAGGCCATTAAATCTAAGAATAATTTACACTTTTACATGCAAGAAAAGCCTCCTTTTTTCCACAGCAAGAGTCACAGTCAGGAAAGGGCCCAAACGTGTGTGCTTCTACCTACAGGTGTGAGGAAAGGAGGTATCTCCTTTGCTGATAACCTCATACAAACAAAACAGCATGCCATCACATTTGCAAAGACACTTGAGAAGTTGTTACTGTCTGAAACCGCATAGATAAAGAGACCTGATGAGTCAGATAAGACAAAAAGTAAGCAGTCACTAGGCAGTCAACACAATTTGCTGCAGAACTGACCCTAACTGGACTTTGGGTTCCCAGAGAATGAGGAAAGATGAAGCAGGCAAGGCAGATATCTTCTCTCCTCCACCTGGGACCCAGGGAGATGAAGCCTGAACTTGGTTCCTTTCTATGTATCCCATTAAGTAAAAATAAATACTGTTCATTAACTGTCTTTCAATCCTTCTGAAATATGCCCAGAAAATCATCTTAACATGCTAAGCAAGGATCACTCACAGTTGTGACGAAGTTACTCAGACTGGTTGAACCCCTGCCCACTCCACCTCTGCCCCTCAGGTGAACCAGTAACACTAACATTTTTTAACTAGGATTCTCCATGCCTTCAGTTAACAGAACTTCATATTTTCCAGGAATAAGGGGTCCTAAGTAAAGGTACTATAGATCTTCATAGAACTAAAATCAACATTGTACTCTTAAAATTAGAACTTCAATTACTATTTAAAATGCTGAAACACTGATGTAATTCTCTATAAAATTCTACTGAAGAGCTTGAATAAAATTGTACAAAAGATTTCCTGTTTAACTGAAGAGAAACTTACCATAAATGGGTGCAATGGAGTACATTAAGCTCTCTGAAGATAGTTAATTGAGCCCTCCCTCTTCTTTTAACCTGCATATTCTTTGGTTGAGCCCACTCACGCAGCTGAAAGAGTACTTTCCTGCTCTAAAAATTAATCTCTGCGTGGTCCTACACTCTGTTATAGCCAGAGCAACATGCTTGGGACAAGTGTCACATACAGGGTGTTTAAGAGCATGACCGTAGATTAGCAGCTAGGAGGTGCTTGCTTAAAATGATATAGATGTGGGAAACAAATCAAAATTAAAGAGCCTTCAAAGACCATTGAAAACCTTCCTCTTCTAAGGAAACTCTGCCAACATTAGCAATTTAAAAAACCATGATTGTTTTGGTCAACACTGACAACCTTCCTGCGTGTGTAGTAGTTTCCTTCTCACGTAGTCAGGTGCTGCCTGCAGAACACAGTCCTACTCATCAGGAGCAAAGCTGACAAAATCTGCCTCTCAGCTTGGCACATTCAGCAGATTGCAGAGTTTATACTGTATATTTGGTGAGTCTAGCATCCATGCTGCCAAGCCTCCGTGTGTAAATGCAGGCCTACCCACATTGGCACAGTATAGCAGAAGAGGTTCCCAGACTTATTTATTGGAAAAGCATGTTTATTAAACAACTACGCTCCAAAATACAACTGCCTTTTTCTTTTTTCTCCTTTTTCCCCATGGCCTCCTAGAATCTCTGGCACTACAAATTCCACTGCAATTACAGCCAACAACTGCAACTTAGCCTGCAGTCCAGATATAGACTTCACACCCCTCTGGAGCAATCACTCATAATTTCAGGGGCTTAAGGAATTTCAAGAATTGCCTTCAAAGAGCTAAATCTTATAGAAGTATTGCTTATTCACCACCTGAGACATAGGGACAAGACTTTCTATTTTAACGCTTATAAAACATGTACAAGGGCTGAGGCATTTTTGACACATAAATCACAGGTGCTGAAAGTTCACTCTTGTTCTGCTGCCTTGCACAGTTATTTCAGGCAATATGCTACTCCCAGTGTATCTGGAACTGTAATGCGGCCCTTCCCTCCAAAAGCCCATAGGGTTGCTATTACACAAACTTTGGAAGCTGAACTCCTTTTGTTGCTTCTTGCTCCTTTTCTTAAAGATCAGGTGCCACTTTGCCTGCCAGTCACTCAGAAATAATTAAAAAAACAAACCCGAACATTTTAGAGATGGTGTCCATTAATCTTGTGCTCCTCTGAATCCTTCTTTTAGAATAAGAGATGGCGTGTACACCTGGTATGTATTCAGTATGAGCTAAATTGTAACAGGCACGGAAAAGACTGCTCTGTGTGATTATGCACCCCATCTGCAGACCATGAAACAGGTAGTCTGGTTCCTGGCTTCCATAGGCTTCTGGGCAAGAAACAGCCAAGGTCATTCACTCTTCCTGGTGGAGGTCACTCACAGCCCTGCACCACTCCTGTTCTGGGAGACCGGGCTGAATGTCTGCCAAATCCTGATGCTTCTCTGTTCATATGAAGCTACGTGAAAAAGCATAAGAGGAAGATTCCTTCCCCATCCTATTGTCATATGCAAGAAGGTATTCAACATAAAACAGTGAAGAAATATGGATCTGGCCTTTTATTTACTGGCAGTTTCCGAGCACAAGCCAGAACAATCCCTGGTACAACTCCATTGGCTTCAGCAGACTTTGCCAGAGGTCACACTGTGCCATTAAGATTTGAAAAAAAAGACAAGATATGCAGTCCTGTTTCTTTCCAGCCCATAAAACCAGTCCAAAAGGTTTTCTTCCCTGCTTTTATTTTATCCAAGATCTATCAAGAATATTGAGTTCTGTCTTTGTTTTTGCTGAAGGATTGGCGAAGTGGAAAAAGCACTTTCTTTAATTGCAAGGGTAACAGGGCTTAATCTATAATAGAAAGCTAGTACTTCCCAGCTAGTTTCCACATATTTTAATTCAATGGGTCCTAACCAAAGAAAACCCAGCAAGTTCAGGATGTTTTTTAAAAAAACCCCTCCCTTCACATTTTCTTAAATTTAGCCTTTGTGGTATAACTTATTCAAGTCTTTGTGCCATACTCAACAATGTCATATCCAAGCTCCTTCCAGAAGTGCATCAAACACCACAATTAACATTTCTAGATACTGTTTGGTTTTTTGTCCTTTTTGGGGGAGGTGTATGTGGAAGAATGTCTTATTTGCTCCTTTATTTGTTTTTAAAATATATCTCTGTCTGAGAGAAGGGGATGTAAAAAAGGAACATTTTGCACTAGGTAAATTAGTGCAGACTCAGATGTGGTGGACTAAATGAGCACAGTCCTGAAGCCATTCCTTCAGTATTGTCTAAGAAGGGACTGTCTGCTGGATGCTTCTTACTCCTTGAGTAGTCAGCCTGAGAGATGGAAGGTACCGCAGTCTCCTTCCTTCTTCTTCCAAATTAGCATTAGTTAACAAAGATCTGTTACACTATACATCAAACCCAGAGACATACTGACCATGATAGCGTGACATGGCCATGGGTGATGTTTTCTGGCCCTTCCAAACATGGAGTAAAAATAATTTTGAAATACTTTTCCAAACACATTTAACAGAGTTTTATATTAATGAGCTTTTTGTGTTGTTTCAGTCCCTTCAGCTTCTCGCACCTACAGCCCAAAGTACCATCAAAAATATTTTCTGGTCAGGTAGAACTTAATGACCTTCCCAAGTCACACAGGTGGCTGGGAATTTCAGTCTGGTAAAATAACTCAGTTTATGTAATAGTCGCCTGTCTCATGTGTACCATGTAAACCATTTCCTTGCGGAAGGAAACAACTGAATAACAAATGACAAAACATAATGCAACTCCACAGACGTTAATGCCGAAGTCTGAATTAAGTGGCATGGTATGTGTTTACTGACTTCTCCATCAGAATGGATGGAGAGGGGAGGAAAGACTGTCTGTTGTGTGGATTCCTGAGGCTATATGTAATACAAATATACCCTGAAGTCAACAGACCTTCACGTATTATACATCTGCGCTTAATTTTCTTCCCAATATTTTGTTTCCTAGATTTCACGGGGCAGATGGTGGAAGAGAGCTCCTTTGAAGTGGCATGTTCTCCCCTTGAGACGGATGCCCTTATGTCTCTCAGCCATGAACTGTCTGGTTGATTAATAAGCAGTGTTGCTGGACTTGGGAAAGAGTTCAGGTTTGCTTCTCTCACATGCAGAGCGGGACTTTACTAGGGCAGGAGTGTTAAACTGGGACTGTCAGAGATGTTTAGAGCAGGTGGTGAACATGAACAGAGGGGTGGGGGAGAAAAGAGGATGCTGTCTCTGAGGTGACAACCTGTTGCATGTGGTGTGCTTGCCTGGCATGGCAGCGTGGATCCCACCACCCAGAGCAGTGGAGAGGTGCTCTGTCTCCACAGTACACACCGCCTGCTAGACTTACCGGTGTGATGTGGCCTCTCCAGGTCATTCAAAACACCCCATGATGCCTGGCAGAGAACTTGGCACAAAATCTTGTTCTCTGAAAAGACTTCTTTCTTTCCCTGGATAAGGAAAATCCTTCTGCTTCTCAAAGAGACAAAAGCAGCCATTCAGTTCAGAGCCGGGGCTGTTTTCATGGCTTCCAGCAAACACACTGCACTTCATTATTGCCGATAAATGTATTAAGTGGGAACAGGTTACTTTTAGAGGGCAAGTGGCTATTTTACGCTACTTACATATGAGTATTAATCAAGAAAAATGTTCTGACCAAACTCTACCATTATACCATTTTTCCTTTCTCTCTCCAACTCAGCATTTATTTGCACAAAATGAGTGAAAGACAGTGCTGTGATTTGAGTTATACTGTTACCTGTTTTTATCACGGACTCTATATTTGCTTTAACTTTATATAAATGTCAATGTTTGGGACACTTAAGTTATAGATTTTTAGCAGAAAAGTGGAGATTCACTGGCCATTTTACCTGACTCTAAGATAGTGGAGAACCAGAGAAACACCCCAAAGTAATATGTCTGCCTCAGAGGGAGAGTTTAAAGAATGATAACTTGGGTAGTTCTGCAGCAGGAGGCATCCCTGCTTTTCCTACAGAAAAAGAGGAAGCAAATGAGGCATCTCTGTGGGTAAAGGTGAAGCCTAGCAGTCCTCTTCACTGCATGGTGCCACATGGGGGTGGGACCAACAGTCATTCATGGGAAAATCTCAGCTGTGACAAGAGCTGAGGAAAGGGGATTAAAAGGCCTCTAGGATAAATCCTAAGAGGTCCTTGTAAGTAACATGTAGAACCGGGCTTTTTGGGGTATGTGTTAACAACAGCAGGTTAAGTAAAAAATGCACTGATTTAAATGGATTTTTACCGAGGTTGCTTGAAGCCTGCAGATAAAGGTGCAAACTCCTGTGAACTGAGCCCGGTGGGACCACTCTAGAAATTGTGTGAAAACAACACAGGATTTCACAGGCCTGTAGTTGCAAACTCTATATCCACAAAGTCTTGACTTAGGCCTGTCAGTATTTAGAGGGATATTTCTAGTAAACTGCCTGCAGAACTCAGCGTATGACAAATGTTACAAAATGAGAAAAAATAACTTCTTGGCTTTATTTCAGGCTGCTGGAAAAGTATTTGAAAAAAGTGTAGTAGTCATATTAACATGGTACGCTTCAGAACATTAATGGAAGAGACTTCTTTTTCAAATAGATTCATAATATTTATAATAACCCTTATGCTATGCTGCTTGTTGCCACCCACGTGAAGGAGATGCCATACAATGTTGTCTGATTTTATTTGCTTAGTGCAGAAATTTTGGCATGATACTGTGTAGAAAATGAGAGCAATTGGCTGTGTGCTGCTGACATATTACCTCCTCCTGCAGTTTCAAACAGTTACAGCTCTTGTGTTGTGCCCCAGAGGTGACTTCATTACAGTAGGTGTATGCGTTCATGTGTATTAGGATGTGTTTGTAACAGATTTCTTAGAATTAAAGATACTGGATGGATTTCTAATAGGACATTTAGTACAGCTGGTTGGCACATTGGAGACAGTTTCATTTAATGTATACTACTTCAATGGGTAACTCTTTTGCCAAGCCCCAACTGGCAGCAACAAGGGCCAGGTTCGGTGTCTAGATGTCCACTTTTAACACCATCTTGAGACACCATCCAAAGCCAGAGAGAAAGCAAATCAAGCTGTCAGAACAGTTAATGAGCAATATATTCCCTGCTCACAAGCAGTGAATCAGACTTATTCAAACATCGTATTATTTCAGAAAGAACAAAAAGAGAGAAAAGAAAGACAACAACATAGAGAAATGATAGGTCTCTGCTCTCTGCTCCACTTCCTCCTATCCAAAGTAGATGAATAATAATTCAGATTGTCCTTCTTTTAGCATGTTGCTGCTTATTGCCTTCCCCAATGAGACTTATCACTTGCTGATCTGTATAGATGTTGAACTATCCAAATTTAGCTGCTTGGTAAAAGCTTTTGAGGAAAATTCCAGCTGACTGTGAAGGGACAAACTCCTGTCTTGATGGCCTGCTCTGCTGTGGTTTCCACTTCTCATCAGGAATACGGAAACAGGCAGCCCATGAACACCTCACTTAAAGAAAGGAACTTGCTTAAAAGTGGGGTCCTTCCTTGTTTCCCAAGTTTTTTCAGCCTGTTTTTTTGATCTGCAGTATTAGATCTGGATGGCTGGTCACACTCCGTAACACTTTATTGGTTTCAATGAAAACATCGTGAGAAGTATCTTAGGGCTCAGGGTTAACAGTATCTCTCAAAAATTTACTTAACTGTATGGGATCAAGACTCAAAACTAGGTCTAATCTTCAAAAGTTGTTATTGCTCTCAGGAAACCTTTGCTTTTAGTGTATTGAGTAAGTTCTAAAATTCCTGTGTCTGAATCTTCTCATACACCAGCTGGCAATGTTCACTGCTGAGGAAACAATCTCGCTGTTATGCACAGGATTTTCAGAATCACAACAACCTCTTAATCTTATTCACTGATTTCAGCCCACACATTGATATTTGTTGCAGAATATGATCTTTTGATCTGTATTAATCAGGGTTGTCTGTGGTTTTTTATAGGTAAGAACACAGCAGAAATGTTAATCTGATTGGCTAACTAAACTGTAATACTAAATATGCAGTTTTATCATCTCTTTTCTATGATATGTTGACTCCTCATATTCCTTCATATTTTTACAAAAATTATTTTCCTACAGTCTGTGTGGCTATGCTGAAAAGCAAGGATATAGAACTTGGCCACATATTCTCTCAACATAAAACGAGCAATAAAATGTGTAGTGAAGACTGAGATAGACTATATATAACAGGCAGAGATGAAAACCATATCCTGCTGAAAACAAAGTTAGCTTTATCATTGATTTAATTTGAGGAAGGATATCAGCCAAGGTATGTACATGCCTCAGGCCTTGCTCACAGGAACATGTCTTTATGTGTGCACCCTCCCTACATCTACTTCCCTTTCTTATCATGGTTTTCCCATCAGCAAAATCCAATATTCTGACTACTGATGAGAAACCTGAGAGTCCATCAGTTCAAAAAAGCAAGCTCCAGGTCAAGGACAGTCTGGTAACTGTTAGAGTTGTACTTTTCACTGTCAGAAGTCACTGTTTCCAGCAGAAAACTCCAGTATCCAAATGCACTTGGAAGTCAGATCTCCAGAACGATCAATATAGATCTATTAAAGGTGATTATGACTATACTTACAGCAGCAGCTCATCTGATTGACTGATTAGTAGAGTCTCATCTTGCAAGATTGCGAGAATAGGAGTGGAAGTAAGGGAAGGTGAAACTTGAAATGGAAACAAACTCCTTCCCAAAGAAGTCAGCTATGGCAGAAATCATTTTGGTGCAGGCAGGGCTGGCTTTCTGGTACTTGGGTGTCCTTTCCCTGTGAATGGACACTTTCAAATAAAATTCCTTTCTTTGAGAAATTCCCAGACCTCTCACAGAATCACAG
>VZRW01005185.1:0-11948 GCA_013398125.1 Aegotheles bennettii
CTGTGATTCTGTGATTCTTAGAGTTTTACTGCTTCTGCCACGCTTTTCTATCTCTTCACTGGACTGGATGTTGTGTGATTAACAGGCATACATTAAACAGACATGTTGAATAAGATGACTCCATTTTCCTGACATTTAGAACCATGTTCTGGGTGTTTAAAATGGGAAAGGCAGTGGCTTTAGTTTAGAAATGAAAGACTGGACACTTGGGGTTGAAGATGTCTATATTTTAGATTCATACACCGAACACTTAATTGTTGATTCAGGCCCTCTTACCTTCCAGTATGGACTTGTTGAGTTTAGTATGAGTTTGAAGTATGAGGTGGTTTGCAGATGCATGTTGTATATGACATCTGAGGTCAACCTGTGTAATAGTCTCCCTTGGTATATTTGGCCCAGGATATTCTTTCCTGCTTCCCACTGCTGTGTTGATCTTACATTTTATGTTCTGATTTGTCTGTACCAGATTTCTACCTTCCATTACGGGACTTTTTCTCTCCCTTTATAGTATTTCAAACTTTTTTCAGTTCAGCAAGCATTTTGTTCCCTCCTCTGTCCTTCAAATATAGTTTTCTTTGGCAATCCCTGTCAGGATAAATTCAATAACTGTTTAACTCAGACGGATCCCTGAGGAGGAAGCCAAGAGTCAAATGCTACAATTATTCACATTTTGGTGAGAGGAATCAGACTTCTCAGGAACCATTTTAAACAAAACGGTAACAGTTTATTCCTGCTGGGTGGAAGCAGGAAGTGTGCTGGAGGGAACCTGATGGCCTCCTGAGCACCATCAGGAAGCATAAAATGGATGGGCAAGGAAAGGGAGAGAGAGAGGCATTAACAAAGAAAAATGTTTCATTTCCTCCCTCAAACTAATTGGAAAAATGTGTTAGTGTTTGTGGCGATGGTAATTTCTCAAAGTGGTAATAGCTGCAGCCTGGCCTGGAGTGGGACTGGCCACAGATTGGATCTCTACCCAGAATGGCTGCCATTAGTGTGAATGATGGCAGTTTTGCTTAAAATAGAAGTACACACACGTACACACACACACATATAAATATAAATATACATTCATACACACATGTAAGGATTTTTTTCCACTCAGGACCTATGCCTCAATTCTGGTAATTCTTGACTATGCATATATTTGCAGAATAAGAATGATAAAATGTAGCAGAAAATATTTTTTGTCTCTTTTTCTTTTCTTTTTTTAAACTGTGCTTTAGTTCACTGCCTGTTTTCTGCTCTCATACCCACTTGAGGGTGTCTTGCTCTGTGAAAATGGAGGGAGGTAAGGAGGAAGAACAGAAGTAGTGTGATCATATTGGTCGCAATATTTTAGAATAAAAATGGAATTGTTCATATCCATAAATGGATCTCCAGGTAGTTTTCTGTATATGTATGTCTTTTAGGTGAAACCTTTTAACAGAGATATAGAGTGAAGCTATTAAATGAAACTGGAGTAGTGGCTTATGCCATATACCTAGGAATGTTAATGTGAGGAGAGAATCTAAAATTACAGATCTGCAAGTTTAACCTGTGGAGGTTTAGCAGATGCAGCAGTGTACTGAAAATTCACAAATCACCTACCTGGATTCTTAGTATAGTTTTGTTTTCATTAAAGACAGAAAAGACATTTGAAGAGAGATCAAACAGTAACTCTCTGTTGCAAACTTCTGAAATGCACTCAGAAGACAGCAACCTTTTAACACCTTTGAGCCCCTTTCTAAATTGAACATATGTACAAATTAAAGAATGCCTCGCAATAATGCATCACCATACACTTTCCTCATTCTCTTTAGGTTCATGTGAGCACATGAACCTAAATTTGGAGCATGCCAAGAAGATAATGAATTCTTCAAGTATTCATAGAGGAGCCATATTATATAGCATTGTATAAAGTGAATATGGGAGAAAATCCAGAAAGAAAGCATGGATAGCTCAGCAACTTGAAACAAGATTTAATTTCCAAACCACAATGGCTATTTCATACCATCTAGAACAGATTTGGAGATGGAGGTAGAGCTCTCCTACAGGCCACTGATTAGGATATTATCTTGAAAGGGCATGGAAACTGTGTTCAAACCTTTAATTGAAACCAGCAGAGCGTTGCCACCCTTGGCTTCTACTTTGCATTTGAGTACCAGAGGTCAATAATTTGTAAGCCACTGGGACAATTTGTCTGGGCTGTGCTCATTTCAAGGGCAAACTTCAGAGCAGGTTCTAAAACAGATGAATTGTCTTAGTGATAGCAGCCTCCTCCTGTCTGATATTTCTTACCCTCTCTTTCTCTAAATGGATTATGTACTTTCTGGTCTCAGTTTTGCATATCATTTACACAGCTGTGAATTTTATATTTGCTCAGGTATGATGACATTGGTTCCTACACTTTGCATTCCCTAGGACTCATAGGTCAGGTCTTTGCTGGGCAGACTTGACTCTGGGAAGTTCTGTCCAGGTATGCTGTATGACACACGCTAGTGGCCCTGCCTGCTACAGGCAGTGTACACGCACAGAATGAATCTGCTTCTGTTTTAAGGGCAAATTTGGGGAGTGGAAAGTATGGGGAATTGCCATTATTCAAACATATACAACATTTGGTATTAATTTAATTTTCTCTCACCTTTTGCACAGCAAAACAGTGGAAAATACCAAGACTTTCCCTGAAGTGTCTTTCTTTCTGATATAGATGAAATATAGCACATACACTTAAGCAATAAAAATAAAAGTATGTATCTTTTAACTCTAATCTCAGCTAGTGCTTGTTCTGAGAAAAGTGAGGACGGTGATTATGGGAGGGAAGAGGGTTGTTTTATTTATTCTGACACTAACTTAAGGTGGATAAAATATAGCAATTTTTTTCTCAGATTACTCATCTAATAACTTCTTGCATTTCTTTTCTTACTCAATTAAAATCCAGCACATCTAGAAGATGCTTTTATCTTGCACAAAACTGAATTCAAATACAGCTGGTGAGACAACAATGCATTGTTTAGCTGGCTGTGAAAAGTAGCAGTCTCTGAGATGCTGTCAGTGTTTAAGAGAGCAAAGTGCTAAAAGAAAAATCAGTCAAATTCTCAGATTCACTATGACCCATAACCTGTCTGCCAGAAATGAAATCATAGAATCATACAATTAGAGAATCAGACAATCAGAGAACAGCTTGGGTTGGCAGGGACCTTGAAGATTATCTAGTTCTAATCCCACTTCCATGGGCGGGGACACCTCCCACTAAACAAGGTTGCTCAAAGCCCCATCCAACCTGGCCTTGGACACTTCTAGGGAGGGGACATCCACAACTTCCCTGGGCAGCCTGTGCCAGTGTCTCACCACCCTCACAGTCAAGAATTTCTTCCTAATATCTAATCTAGATCTACCCTCTTACAGATTGAAACTGCTACCATTTGTCCTATTGCTACATGCCCTTCTAAAAAGTCCCTCTCCAGATTTATGTAGCCTCCTTCAGGTACGCCAGCAGAAGTCAGCAGATTGTGTTTGTGTGTGAGTGTGTGTAAGTCTGAAGTGTGTTTCTGGGTGTACAAGTTGAGGAAGGAAAGTAGAAATTGAAATTTCAGTCATAAATTTCCCTTTTCTGCCAGATGCGTGATGAGAGGTAGAAAGGGCAACCCTATATGTAGGGTAGAATCTACCTTCCTCTAATTTTGAAGAGTTTTTCTTAGTATCAGAGTTTCAGGGTGAGTTTTAATAAGAACAGCACAACTTGATCTGTAGGTTTAATATTGATCCTCCTTTATTCCTTTAGAGATGCAAAGGAACAGTCACCCTGTTATGCTGACTCCCTCATCAAAACTGTCCACACAGTGCACAGAGAGGGAATAAGTTGTTCTCTCAGAAGCAGCTGCTGACAACAGAAAAGGAGGTCAGAGCCTTGGCAGCAGCCTTCCGGCTGATCCTTTATGCACAGCCGGAGCAGACAGGCACTCTCAGGAACAGGCAAAGATAACACTCATGTCAGTGCATAAGTCTTTGGGTAGCATTAGTATACATTTTCCTGCCTACAGGTGTTACTGCATGACCACATCTGGGAACTGAAAATGGAAGACCTGCATAGTACTGAAATCTGGTCCCAGTCTCAGACCCCTCATATTCATTGTTCCTGGCCAGTCATATATAGGTTACAATAAAGTTTTATGCAGACAGTGTCTATAGAATATTTTCACTAGGGAACACGCATTTTCCACACACTCTTATTCTCTGTATGAGTTTCCTAGAGCAATGGGAGAGACAGGAGATCCCATCTCTGCTACTGATAAAGCAGCTCTGCAGTCAGCAAATGAGATATTTCCCCTGGCCCCTGCATAATTATCCCTACCTTGAGTCCTGGCCAGTATGACTCATCTTCATTTCACTAAGGGGACGGGCTGGAACTGGGAATGGCAGAATTCATTTATCACATTTTAATAGAGAGGCAGCTCAGGAAGGGAGGAACTAATGAGATACTTCTAAAGAAATTAGCCAGCTTCTAATACAGGGTTGTTTCTTGCGAGGTGGCTGCAGCAGTGACAGATGGAGTAGGGCATGGCCCCGTACTTCCTCCCTGCCTCTTCTTTTCTCCCTCTGGAGTCTGACCTCCAATACACCATCTCCTCTGAATTGCCCAGCTCAAATATCTTTCTGAGCTCAGAGCATAAAACAACTGGGGGGTGTGTCGCATCTTAAGAAATGAAGAGTTCATAGGTGAGAATGGTAAGGTACCTCTCACCCCTTGGGGCATACGTAGAAGACCTGTTTTTTCTGTTAGTTGCCTGATTGCTAGAAGAAGTTCTGCTGACTCAGCATTCACACCAGATCCATTTGCAACTGCTCAAAGGTCATTATTGAAGATTTGGTTCAGCAAGACACTTAGAGAATTAATATTTCTTTCCCCTCCATTCAGGGAAGCATGTTTATCTTAAACAGGTGATTAAGACTTGTTGCCTTTGAAAGTACAAGTGGGTGCTCTTGTTCTGTGTTGAATCAGGTCACAAGACTGGATTTCCTTCAGAAGTCAAAGTCTTGTACCATATCATTAATGTATATTCAGATATTTTCACCTAGAAAGATTTTTTGTCTTTTCCCTTGCACATTTTTTTCTCCAAACATTTTCTGAACTTTGCTTCAAATGGAATAATTAAAAACCCCGTTATTTTAACCATCAAAACCTGCAATTTCAGCTCAAACCTCACAAGTTTTAGATGTAGCACTTAAGTCTGCTGCAGAAATTCCTAAAATAGACAGTCAAAACCATCCTCAGCTGTGCTACAGCTTGCTTACCTAAATAAACAATAGGTTTCTCTCTGGTTTCAATATATGTCTCCTAAGTGCTTACCTTATATCATAGAGTGTATTACAGCCTTACAGCTTGCGCTCTCTTTCCTGCTCCATAAGGTATCACGCAGAGCTCTGCAGTGGTAAAGGTTAAGGGATTTTTGTGTCTATAGACAAAGTAAACAACTGGTGACAAAATGGCCTAATCATCTTTAAAGTCATTAGCTTTAACTCTGTATCAATCATTCCATGTTATTGAGCTAATAAGCTCAATTATGAGCTGCTCCTGGTGTTAGCACTACTAACTGTTTTCCATTTAAATGCAGATGTTCCCTGATCTGCTTCCTGGGGAAAAGGCGATAATTCCTTCTTCTCCAAGTCAAAGAAGGGCACAGCCTGTCCTTATGGGCAGAGCACCAGTGGGACCATTTTCACACCACCGAGGGGTGTCAAGCTCCCTTGGGGAAGAGAAGGAATTTCAAAAAGACTGGACAATGCTCTGAGCAAGCTGAGCAGAGCACTGTTCCTAGAGTTAATTAGTATTGCAGACATATCATTGTTAGTGCAGTGTTAATTGTGATGATGTTGCAGGAATTGCTGGCTATCTTTCAGTGCGAGCCAGTGTCTGAGTGGTCAGCATACAGTGGTTCATTGTGGTGGAATGGAGGAAAGGCCAAACATCTTTTCCCTGAGGTCTTGAAGTAGCTGGGACTGAGCTTGTGTTTTAAATGTGAAAAGTGGTATAAAACCCACGTTAAACAGAAAAACAAACCTGCTTAATGATGCAAAAACAAAGGCCAAAATAATCTCTGCTTTAAGAAAATTCAATACATTCCACTCAATAAATGGATTCAAGAAAATTAAACTTCTGCATGAAAGCATCTGAGAAACCAATTAGGCTTAAAAGCCCATCTTCTTAGCTGTCAAACCTTCTTTGCTTGCAGTCGTGCATATTATGTGAAGAGTCCCACTGAAGTACATGGAACTGTTTCCAGTGTCTTCAGTGGGTTGTTCAAGAATGGTTTGGGAACTCAAGAACTGGTTGAGAAAAATCAGCCAGATTCTTTGATTTAACTTTTAAAGTATTTAGTTCTCATGAGTTTTGCTAAGACATTAAAGGTTTAAAAAATTCTCCCTAGACAAATTAAATGCTTGTAAGTAATATTTATTCTTGGAATGCAGCAATTGTTCCTGAAATTACTTTGATGAATATTGAATTGTATCTATTTTTACTGCATTGTTCAAAGCTTTTACAGCCCTGTTCAATATTTATTCTTCTTCTAGCAGTCTTTTGACATACTGAGATTTTGTATGTCACACCATGGCAAAAGGTAGAACAATGTAATTATTACACAGGACTTAAGTTTGTATACTGGCATGCTCAGCAGAGAGCACACCCACACTTTCACACTAGCTGGTCACGAACAGTAATTATTTCTCTCTTCATTATCCCTTTCTCTATTGAAAAAACAAGAGAAACGTTACAGGGAGTTTGACAATGGTAAAAAGAATATCTGTTGTTCAATAACACTTGTTATTTCCATCTAAAATAAAAATGTTCTGTTATTTGTTCTATATTTTTGCGGGGGTCTTGTGGGAGAGGATATTTGTTTTCAATAAAACTTGTCTAGCTTGTCTGATTTCCTCATCTGGAGCCTGACTTTCAAGTATCTTCCATTCTGAGGTAAAATCACCACCCAGACTATCTTGAGGGATTGGCCTTCCCAGCTGCCTGCTGCAGAGCCGAACATGGAAGATCTCTGACTCCCCAACTCTGGCATCTGTCTCTCGATGCAGCATTTAGAGTTTGTGATTCCTAGTCTGTTCCCTAGGTCTGGCAGGGTTGAAACCTGGAAATGAAGGTGAGCTGAGACTGTACCCCAGTGAGAACCTGGGACCTCCTGGAAAATTGCAGCACTGGATGTTTTATTATTTCACACCATCTCTTATGGATTTTTCTTCCCATTCTCTCATTCTAGAAGCTACAACATTCATTCTGAAATTGGATAAAGTATTTTTACAAGTTCACAGTTTCCCAAAACGTGGGACTCCTGACTTTCAGTTACCTTCAGTCTTTATTATATCCTGTTCATTGCAACATGTGTGCTGATATTAGGATGCTTTGAACAGGTGGCAGCTGTAATCTGTCTTTCCTAAAATCATTCTGAACTCTTGAAGCCAAGGCAGATTTCAATATCTGATATCAGTTAGTATTCAGTAAAACTTCAAGATGTTATTACCAATTGCAAGCCAACTCCTTGGTTTTGATGGGGTGACAATAAAACATCTTAATGAGTAGGCTGTGCCCATCATGCTTTTGCCAGTTACTTCAGTTGGAAGTTTCCTCAACAGTTCTACCAGATTGTCATGATTAATTATTGTTTAATTTATCAGTTTGATAGTATATTTTGTCTTCGAACATCTCAGCTGCTAACAGTATCTTTCTTTGTTATGAAAGGAAAGGGTCTGAAATAAACATCTGCCTGATGCCTTTGCTGGTGAAGACTAAACACATTTTTTCTGCAATGTCTTAATTTCTCTGTTTCTGGGACTTCACGATTCTTTCCCTCCTGAAAGACTGAGTAATATGAACTGAACAATACTGTTGTTTGAGTTGCCTTCTTGTTTAATTGATTTTTAATTTCCCTTTGCCCCTCATTTCAGTCTTCCATGCAGAGGTCTACCTCTTGGTAAACACACCAGTACATTTGCAGTGCAGGCTGTCTCTCAAAGTGCAGGAAAAATAAGCAGAGAAAGTTTTAAATGGAAAAAATAAATAACAAAATTTCATTTGGTCTGCTTGCTTTTATGTGGGATTGTAAACACCTTTTAATAATGAGGAGAATGAGCTCTCCAGCCACCTTCAGTTCTTACATAGATATATTTATCCAAAGGTTTTTGTGATTTTCTTGCAAAAGAAATTTTTTTTGTCTCCTTGTGTTGGCATGTAGTCAGGAAAAATGTCAGGCTAGATGTAATGTGAATAATGAGAATAAGCCTAGGAATACATATATGATTGCAAGAACAAAGACCAGCAAGCTGGGGGGAATCAGCTTCTGCCCTCCACCTTCACCAGGATAAATAAGAAGAGCTCAGAGTAGGAAAACACAAATACCAGGTATCAAAATAATTAATAATGCAGTTGCCATACAATATATTACTTGTAAATTCCATTTAAAGGGCATGTCACACCATTTAGTACAATCCATTAATCAATAGTTTACAGAGAAAGAAACAATCTATCTTGGTCTGTTCCTCAAATCTAAACTTTTAAACAAGGAGAGATTTGTTCAAGTTCAGTATTAACTGTTCCAAAACAAGGAAGCTCGATCATCCAAAAGGGAGCAAAGGCAGTTGTTTACTTTCAGCATGGATTGATTTCAGTATGAAATGAATAATCTGATTTTCCTCTTCCCTGCTTACCACTACTAATATGTAAGGATATCAGTTAAATTACAATAGTCTTTTCCCCCACAAAATGAAATTAAAATATAAATCTAAGATACTTGTTAATGGTGATCAGTGATGAATTGTTATCTTAGAAACATGCTGTAACAGCCATCAGGGTAGAATGGTCCTCCAAATGGTCCTCAAACCCTAATGATAGTTTTATTAGACACTGGGATAAATTTCTCACAGTGCACCTTCATATGCTATAGTGACCTAACTGGCCAAGTATTGCAGTAGTCATATTGTTGAAGTGGATCTGCTATAATCTTTACATTTTTGGACCTTCTAATAGCATTGCATTGGTTGTGGGCTGCTGTGGACATAGTGACTTGGGGACAGTCCCTCTGACGGCTCTTAATCTTGAGAGGCACCACTGGTTCTCTTTCATCTTGTATACTGTGGTCATATATAAATCCATGAGATCAATGTGAGAAGATAGCTGAAGCAGCAGAAGAGTTACATTGGCATTTGATGAACCTGAGTCTCCACCCTAGACCCGGAGCTGGCATTTCAATTAGCTAGTGTAACAGGACTGTATTTACAAGGGACCCATCTTGTTCTTTTTGCTTTTCCATGTATTTCTGGTTGCAAGATTAGTTGGGCCAGAGAAAGATCAAGTCTGTGTGCTACTGCTGGTATGGGTGTAGTCACAGCAGCTGAAACCCATCCCAGAAAAGGACATATCTCCAAATACCTGATGAGGCTCCACTGATCTGGTCTCCCAGATAGCTCTCTAGTGAACTTAGGTGTCTGTAATAAAAAGGAATGGCCTAACTACTTAGCTGGATCTTGGGCTTCAGTCTGGAACCAGACTGGGATTTAGGAATCAAGGCAATGGTACTTACTACCATATACTATTTCCCACCTTTCATTAGGAAAATGTTTGCATTTAGGTGATTCAGTGTTTTTTCTTTCATTTGCATAGAATCCTCTTCTAAACCAAGAGAAGAGTGGACTGAGTCAGAGAGGGTCAAGGATTTGCTTCTTTACTCTTGCCCTCTCCCACTTCACTGGATGACTCCTGGCATTTTATTGAGAAAGCTGCATAGTGTTTGAACTCCTTATTGATTAAAAGGGGAGGGGGGGAGAAAAATAAAAGAAAGAAACCATACAGTGAGGTCTATGTATAGATACAACTGTGCATCAGCACAAGGAATACAATTAACCTTAGAGAGCAGTAGCAGTAAAAAAGGAACAGAACAAACTGAAATAATAAAGCTGGCTCTGCACTCTGCCATGGTGTCATGGACAGATTGTGCTGGAAAGCATCAGTACTGAGGAGCTTTGGGGTGAGGGGGGTTAATTATCTCTCTGTGAAACATTCATTACAGCACCTGGAACTACATGGAACTCACTGGGCTTCAAGTTCGTTGAGAGGTTCATGATCCTTTGGAGCAAACCCAGAGTCATTCTGGCATGAAACCTGTTCACTTTGCTCCCCGCTCATCCAGAGCTCTGCCTCCTACATGCTGCAATGCTGATGTTTTTTTCTGCTTATTCCTGTGATTTTGGCTTTGACTGTCATTCATTGTGTTAGTGCAGTATGTAGCAAAATGGGGCCCTGATACTTACATGGAGCCTCTGGGTGGGAGTGTGATACAAACAATAATGCTCCTGAGCAACCAGGACATTTTGGCTGTGCTGTCTTTCAGATCGTTTCACCAACTGGCTATACTCCAGCATGATTTTAAGTTTCTTGTCCTAACCTTTGAACTATATCTTGCTTTTGCCCTTTCATCCCAGTCTTAGCCATTACTAGCTTGCATTACTCTGTAAGACTGGTTTAATTGTCTGGTTTTAATCACAAAAAATCTATCTGTGCTTTCATTCTCCCACTAGGCTTTCATAGAGCAGTTCAAGCAGTCAGCGGACACTTTGCTGCTACAGCCTCCTTTCAGTTTTATGTTCACTCAGATGCCTATAGGAAATCTCACATTACAAAGATGAGCAGGCAACTGGCCTATAGGAAATCTCACATTACAAAGATGAGCAGGCAACTGGTCAATATATTCATGAAATATTTTAAAGACAGTCTGGCATTGTACAAGTGGAACTCAAACCATAGCTCTGGGGTATTTCTCACTTCTCCTTCATCAATTCCTTTTCATCTCGTCAGCACAAGGGGAACTGAATGCTCCAAGCATGTGTGGGACTGCACTACAAACAGGATCAGTATTCAAAACAACCTTTGTCTTTGCTTTTTCAGGACTTATTTGGAGAAGGTTTGAATCCTTTCCTAAATTATGTAGCAGATTGATTGGTGATGGCAGGAATTCATGTCTCTCCATGACAGATTACACGATAAACTCTGTTAGGGCAGTCTCTGAAGGGGGGGAGATGTGACTTTGTATTCCTTGAGGTGGAGGACAAAATTAAATCTGTCTCTTCCACCTGCTGGTATTATTAAAAAAAAGAAAAAAAAAAAAGAAAAAAAAAAGGAAACAAAAAGATGGCAGAAACCAGAATTTCTTTATCTAAAATAAAGCATTATAACCTGGAATTTGTGATCTGGTCAGCTGCCCCTCAGAATATCAACCATATCAAGGTTGTTTGAGCAGGAAAGGCAAAAGAAATATCCTGCATGTGAATCTTCCCAAAGTTTACTTGGGAGTTAGTGGCAAATCCACTTGTCTGAATGGCATAAAGCTTGCAATTCTTGAGAAGCCCTGTAAATTAATTCAGAGGCACCCAAGGAATTTGTGTTCTTCCAAAGTTAAGTTTCAACTGGCTGGGTATTTTGAGAAGCATGTCTGAACTCAGACATGTAAATCCCAGCTAATCTTCAATCTCTGCATGTGAGGTCCCTGTATTTTCCTCTCCAATTCAAGACAGAGAAAATCGAGACACAATAGGGAGAGGACTGGCGACTGTGTCAGGACAGAGACGAGGTCTGCTGTGTCAACAGGAACTAGATTAGACAGGATTTATGGTTGTAACTCCTGAACACAGAGATAACAGGTTTTTGTCAAAGGGTCAGGGAGTCTGTATAAAAAGTGAGACATGAGAGATTGTCTCCTTCTCTGGAGACATTCAAACCCCGACTGGATGCATTCCTGTGTGACCTGCTCTAGGTTGTCCTGCTCTGGCAGGGGGGTTAACTAGATGATCTTTCAAGGTCCCTTCCAACTCCTAACATTCTGTGATTCTGTAACCAAGTGCACCCTCAGTAAGTTTGCAGATGACACTAAATTGAAATTAAATTATATTTTTCCATCATGGAAATGTGGTGGGAT
>VZRW01005192.1:0-10130 GCA_013398125.1 Aegotheles bennettii
TCTGTGATTCTGTGAAACCACTCAGTAGTGCCCAGTGGTATGACAAGAAGCAATAAGCATATATTAAAGCACATGAAATTTCATCTGAACACAACAAAACACTTTTTTTAACTAAGAGGTTCATCAGACACTGGACCAAGTTGTCCAGAGAGGCTGTTCAGTCTTTTTCTCTGGATGTATCCAAAACATGACTGGACACTCTCCTGGGAAATATACTGTCTGAGCTTGCTTGGACAGAGGGTCTGAACTAGATGATCTCCAGAGATCTATTCCAAGCTCAGAGATCAGGTGATTCTCTGGTGTGAACCTAAGGGAGCTTGGTTTATTTGCTTTCCAGGAGGCTTTGTTGTGTCCTGGAGTACTTGACTATGAGGAGAAAGGTGGGAGAAAACATATGTCTCAAACTCCGATTTTTATGAAAATGCTGGAAGAACTTTGTTTCCATATTACATGAAACAGGAAAATCTCTGAAGTTGAACAGTTTGGCAAGGTAGAAAACCAATTTCCTACTCAACTCTGATAACGTGTTTTCTTGGAAGAAAGTGTGCTTGTGCAGTGTTTCGTAAAATGTCAATATAATGTCCTTGTTATGTTTTTTACTGAGTTTTTATCTTGAGTTATAATTGAATTAACTGAAGCAATAGTAATCACATGGTGAAGCATGAACATGGAGATGGAGCAGTCCTGTCTTCTCTGTAAGACTGCAATCTTGAATGTATTATCGCTTGAGTATCTGTCCGTACCCTCACGGTTCAACTGAATTGAATTTAAATCATTATTCAACTCAGGTTGTACATTTTTATGGGTAGATGGGAGTGCCAGAATTAAGCTCTCTATAAAGTGCACCTTGATTGCAATGAAGGCAAGAGTTTGTGGAGGAAAGATTATTACAGAAATATATCTATATTCTTGGGGTTGTTCATAGGTGCAATGTATTTGAGTAGGTGTTTGGATTTCTACTCCACAGTGGGATTGGCTTTACACTTTTATTCCTTCTTCCATTTTTCATTTTTCTGTCTTCTCTGTTTTGAGTATTTACATATGATAGTGCTTTTGCAGATATTAAATATGTATTTAGCAGATCTCTGCGTATACTTCTACTGACACAGCAAGTTCTGCAAACCTTTTTGATCAGCTGTCGGATTTTGGTTAGTAACCCCTGGGTTTTCTTTTTTTCCCAAACAATTTCATTAAATCGTGCCTTACTAAAACTTACAGCAGGACCATCATGAAATTCTGATTTCATTGTGTTGTATGAACTTTGTTTTATTTAGCTTAGTCAGGCTGTTTTTAAAATTATACAAAATAAAATGTTTTTCCTTTTTATCACTTAATAATATAAACCTCTAACTTCAGCTGAATGGTCTTACTAGCTGTGTTTCAGCAAATTCTCAGCCTATTTCTTCTTGTCAGATTGCTGATTATTCTGTAGGAAATAAATTGCAAATTATTTCCCAGTCTGTCTTTCCACACCACCACTATTTAAAGTCTTCCCTAAATACAATTGTAGATATTCTATTTCCCTATTGACCTGAGGATAAAAAATAGAAGAATTTCCTGGCTTTGTAGTTTCTCTCCTTTAAGAAATTAATTTGAACCTATAGGTTTAAACTAAAATTCTTTGTCAGGGATCGTTCATAAACATCTTTTAACTGGCAACTTTATGATACCTGTTTGCAAGGTAGTGTGCTAACAGTAAAAACTACTTCTTAATTTGCTGAAAAAATATTTCTTCAAACTGCTTAAAGCTAATAAATCCACTGAATTGTTCTGAAGATATTTCAAAAGATTCTATGCTTTACCTAGCAGCATTGACAACTACCGACAAATGCACATGGGAAATATAATATGATAGAATTGTTTGGTTTAGAAGGGACCTTGAAGATCACCTTGTTCCAAGCCCCCTGCCTTGAGCAGGACACCTCCAACTAGACCAGGCTGGTCCAAGCCCCATCCAACCTGGCTTTGAACACTTCCAGGGAGGGGGCAGCCACAGCTTCCCTGGGCAACCTGTGTCAGTTTGTCACCACTCTCACAGTAAAGAACTTCCTAATATCCAGTTTAACTTCCTTTAGTTTGAATCCATTCCTCTTTGTCCTATCACTTCATGTCCTTGTAAAAAGTCCCTCCCCGTCTTTCCTGTAGACCTCTTCTGGTACTGGAAGGCTGCTCTTACGTCTCCCCCAAGCCTTCTCTTCTCCAGGCTGAACAACTCCAACTCTCTCAGCCTTTCTTCATAGGAGCAGTGCTTCAGCCCTCTGATCATCTTCATGGCCCTCCTCTGGACTCACTCCAACAGCTCCATGTCCTTCTTGTGTTAGCATCTTCAGAACTGGACACAGTACTCCAGGTTGGGTTCCATGAGAGCAGGGTAGAGAGAAAGGATCACTTCCCTCCATCTGCTTATCACACTTCTTTTGATGCAGCCCAGGATACTGTTGACTTTTTCAGCTGCAAGTGCACACCCTCAAGTCCTTCTCCTTGGGGCTGTTCTCAATCCACTCTTCATCCAGCCTGTATTTGTGCTTGGGATTGCCCCGACCCAGGTGCAGGACCTTGCACTTGGTCTTGTTGAACTTGATGTGATTTGCATGGGCTCACCTCTCAAGCCTGTCCAGGTCCCTCTGTATGCCATTCCTTCCCTACAGTGTGTCAACCACACCACACAACTTGGTGTCATCAACAAACTTGCTGAAGGTGCACTTGATCGCACCATTCATGTTGCTGACAAAAGATGTTAAAGAGAAACAGTCCTGGAGTCTGAACTTTACTAGAGAATTATCAGTTTTTCTCTGATACTAATCTTGTTCAATGACTAATATCTGACACCTGCTTGGTTTTCAACTGAATTTGGTTTGATTTTGTAAACTTGACAATATCTGAGCTTGAAAAATTCAAAACTTATAATTGAAATACAAAGAGGCAGCTAAATCTGTATTTTAGTATCTGTGCCTAAGTGATCATGCAAGCTGCTAAATGACTATGGTTTTTGAAGTTGAAAAGTAGGAGTTAAAGACTTCTGGGAAAAGCTCTATGCTCAAAGTTGTATCTAGACTAGTGTTAAAAAAGATTAATTCTTCTTTGGAGAAACAAGTGACATAGAAGGACCTCTCTCCTCTGCTTTGCTATAGTCATGTTATACAGTCAAGCTCCACTATCAGGGTTCCCCAACATTTTTTTAATGTGCTTAGAATGTCACGGCCTTATTTCAGGATTTTTATTGGATGAAACTCACTAACGAATAGCCTTATTTACAGAAGATGCATGAGATCAGTGAAAGAACCTCATTCCAGGTCTTCTGGTAATCAAGTTACTTGTTGAAATGCCCAAACAAGGCTTCAGGAGCTGAAAGAATAATGTTGACATGAATTTCCTGTCAGCTTCCTCTTGTTTGACCCTGTCAGAAAGATACATTTACAGTAGAAAGTGAAGTATGTATTTCAAAGCTTTCATTTATCCTGAAAGATTTGATGTCTGGTATGCCACAGAACACTTTTCCTTATAAGAAAGAATGGAAGAAGCATTTGTCCATTCTAGGAACTCTACTTTCTGCACGTGTCCATCTCATCTTCCTTCCCATGCAGAGGGCAGTCTACTTGAGTATACTTAGCAGAGGACTCCAGGCAACAGTAAACAAAATTATTTTTTTTATCACAGCAGATAGCAAACCATTAGGGCTAGTATGGTTGAGCTTTGTTTCTTGATCTTTGAATTGCCATTAAGAGGCTAAAACTTCTACTCCATTTTTGAAACATTTGGATAAATATGTCAGCAGCTGCCTGACATATGTTCTTAGTTTAGTTACTGAATTCCATAGAATTTGAAGTTATTGCTGAATGAGGTCCTCCTATGCAGCTGGCAATGCATCATGAAGCTGAAGTCAGAGTAGTTCTGCCTTATTGAATCCCACAAAGCCTAAGTCTGTATACCTCCAGTTTTTGCAGTACTCTTGACATAGTCTCCTGTTTGAACTGATCTGAAATGAAAAACTGTTTACGTAATCACCATGACTTTCAATAACTTGCTTTGGTTATTTATTTATTTTTCACACTTTTGGCATGATTTTTCTTTTTTGCATTGCTGAGCATCTGCCTAACTCCAGATATCCTTTCAAAAAAACTTATACCGTCAGACAAATAGTCTCTAGAGATAAAAAAGAAAAACTAGGATGAAAATTTCTCATTGAAGAAGTGTAGGACCAGGAAAGCTGTTTAATAAACCAATACCTGGGCTGAGGTTGTTGGAAAAGCATAGAGAGTCCTGAGGCTGGACCCTCGGATTTTGAATCTCTGGGACAGACCTATGCCACCTCTGGAATGCTCCTACCTTACCTTTTCCCAGGTAACAAGTGACAGGATGAGAGTAAGCAGCCTCAAGTTGTGCCAGGGGACATTTAGCTTGGGTATTAGGAAAAATTTCTTTACTGAAAGGGTTGTGAAGAGATGGAACAGGCTGCCCAGGGAAGTTGTTGAGTGTCACCATCCCTGGAGGTATTAAAAAATGTGTAGATGTGGTGCTTAGGGACATAGTTTAGCGGTGGACTTGGCAGTGTTAGAGTTATGGTTGGACTTGATAATCTTAAAGGTCTTTTCATTCTAAATGATTCTGTGATTCTAAGAATAAAGCTCAGAACCAAGGAGTCCTTACTGAACTAGAACTCCCTTCTCTCCTGAATTAAAAAGCCTAAAATCTCATGGAAATTAGTCTGGGAACCTGAAATTTCTCTAGCAAGTTTCAAGGGTATTTTCTTCAGAGATAGTCATATGCATGTAGCATTATTTTTGTCACCAATTTCATGTAGGTGCCTTACAAAAATTTTGCATATACAACCAGAATGTCAATGGTTTGTTTGGGATCTGACAGACTCACTGAATTATACTTATATCTTTATAGTAATATAATTTATTTCTTTTTGTGATGCTGGTAGGTTTGCTCTTCTATTTGAATTTGGGTCATCTAATTTGTTCTCTTAGAATTTGTATTCTTCCAGTCCCTCAGGACTTCTCTTGCTTTCAAGGATTTGTTATTGTTAGAAGAGCTAAAGGGCTCTGCCAACTTTTTTAGGGTTTTTCTGTGGAAATAATAAGATCTACTGAGGAAACACTTTTTTTCTTAGAAAACTCTCTACACTAATTGCCTGGCAAGTACTTCCTCTTCATTTGCTTTGAATAAATAATTTTCATCTTTCTAAATACAGCACAGAAATAAACATGAATATTTCTTACTTCATTGACAATTCCACTATCTCCATCTAATTAACTATACTATCACTAAGAACTGCTCATTTTCTTATGTACAGTAATACTTCTTAATTTGTGCTGAGATACATAATCACATTTTAAATGGTGTAATTATTTAAAACCACTTGAAAAAACATATAGCAAAAAATTTATTCTGGACATATTTAAGAGGTGTTTTTCACCAAAATATTTTTGCTTCACAGACAAAAGAGGGAAAGAATTGCCTGACTGTGTAGAAGTTCATTTGATTTAGCTATGAGATTAAGAGTATGAATCATCATTGTTTTTCTCTTTTTTTCCATATTGCAAATAATGAGCAGCAATAAATCTAGTCACAGTGAAATGCAGCATTGACATGGTCTGTGAATAATACAGGCTCATTTACTTTTTAATAAAAATTAAAGAATTCAAGAGTGAGAGTATTTTTCTAGTTTGATAGTTTCCTTAGGTTATATTTTCGAAGTATTAAAATTGTTAGTGGTGAGGAAGAAGTGAAGAACACTTAGGAATGGAAAGTAGAGAATTGCCTGAAATAAGGGTAGTGTGTTCAGTCTAGAACTAAAATAGCTGTGTTAGTAATTAACAGTGCTAGTAGATCTCAAACACACAGCTAGACAGGAATAACTGTATCAGTTTTTCGGATGCAGAAGCTAAGGCATGGTGATGGTGAAAGAATTGCCAGTGTAACAACAAATATGCATAGTAAAGCCAAGAAGAAAGTCCAGCTATTAATACTCTCAAGCCAGCACCTATTCTTCGTGTTCTGTAAACATATTACATTGAATTTGACTATAATTTGAAACAGTCAGTACCCACCAACTGTCTGTTTAGATTAACTGAACAATTTCAGTCATCATAAATATTACTATGTTAACTTCTAGGAAAGCATAAAATAATAATTCCTTATTCTAAGTATAAAACTACTGTCTGGGCAGTTTACTTAAAATATTTTTGTGCAGATGAGAGACTTACTTTGTACAGAAGTAGGTAGAATTATTAGAGATTATTATTTTCTAATTCAGGCCAACCACAGGGCTGAATCAAGAAGTTGTTCTGTTGGTGGGCTAGAAACAGCCCCATCATTCACTAGGAGAAATTGTTTGCCTCATGCCAAATCTCCAAAATAAATTTCCATTGTAGCCTCTGGCTTTTTAGTACTCAGTATGTGTGCAAAAAAACAAACTGCAGTGATTATTTTTACCTATTTTTCAGATATCTTCTAGTTTAGTTCTGCTGTTCTGTGGGCTTGATGTATATTGTTACACAGTAATGCAAGAACACACACAGAGATTAAGAAGCTGTACCTTTTTTTCCCCAATTAGTATTCTTTTACAGAGGACTATGCTGGCATGTAAAAGTTGTTAGAAAAATGACTGCAGTGTTGAGTCTTTTCAAGCACTTGGATGTCTTCTAATTTGGTTTTGGAAGAGAATTTGGTTTTGGAAGAGAATTTGGTTTTGGAAGAGAATGGTTAAACTTTAGGATGTTAGTAGTCATTTGATCCACATCACAAGATTGAGCAGCAGATGTAAAGAATGGGAGGGCTGCTAATGGATGATTCAAGAACAGGCACTGTACAACAACTTTGTTAGAGATACATACTGTGATACTTCTAAAAAATGTTTTTCAAAGAAAAGCTAAGGATAATCTTGTTAATTCTGTGAAGAGGCCTGCAGAGAAATCAACAGAAAGTAATCCATATTTCCATGTCAGGACTCTGCTTTTTGACTTTCTCAGGCTGTTTTTACGTTTTAGCAAGCTTGTTATGTGGGGCTGACTATTGTTCCTCAGGTTACAATAATTTATTGTTGCACAAAAAATCTGTGCCTACTAATGAGCAATTATTGATGAGAACTAAGAAACATACCTACTAATTAGAAGTCTGGCTAATGATCTCATGAGCATTAAGTTAGCCAGCAAATGATTCATCAAATTAGCAGAGGGACTTAAGGAAGGAATGGAATAAGGAGGCAGACACTTTAAATGACCTAGCCCAGAGTCTGCTCTATACAAAAAGAGCTGAAGTAGGTTAATTGGTATCTAAGAGGACGTTATATTCTAGAATTCAATTAATTGGTTGCAGGGCAGGGATTAACAGAGAGTCTTCTAGACCTCTAATGTAAAAAAGAAAGCCTAAAATGTTCTATTTGATTGATTTCATTAACAGACACCTTACAGGAACTTCCTTTCTCTTGTGCACATTCTCAGAGATCAGAAATGTCAGGAGGAGAATTATTTATTGGAATTGCTTTGTTTTTATTAGCAATTATGATCTTGGATCACTTTATGTAGCAAGTCAGATACCTGCTGTTCCAAAGCTTGGTTGCCGTTCTTGGTGGTTTTGTGGTAATGACAGCGCTGGCTGTTGTTATGCTTGCCTAACAATTTCATAATTGAATACTGGTATAAAAAGCTTAACAACCGAGGAAACCCTTAATTGCAACCTTGGATAACCTTGTCTATATTGGTTGTCTTTCTTAGGATAATTATTTTCACAACTTGAGATACTTCAACTGTTAACAAGAGTGAGGCTTTTTTACTCATTAAAATATGGCAGTATACTTCTTTTCAAATAACTTAGCACTGTCATGCTTTAGACCACAGATGCATCTGTCATCATCCTTGTGAAAATTAACACAGGGACAATCAGAATATAAACCTCTTTAAAAAAACAAGAAAAAAGAAAAAGAAAAGTATATTCTTCAATCCTGTTTTGTCCCAGAAAGCAGGGCCTCAGTGTGTGTCATGGTTACTTGCGAAGTCATGTGCCATAATTCTTAATACCTTCCGTCTTCCTCCTCCTTTCCCAGACCTTTTATTGCTTTGGTCAGTAGTGGTCAACTGTCCTGGTTGTGTCTCCTCACAACTTCTTGTGCATCCCCAGTTTGCTACCTGAGGGTGCAGTGGGAGAAACAGAGAAGGCCTGGGTGTAATCACTGTTCAGCAATACCTAAAACATCAATGTGTTATCAACACTGTTTTGGTCATAAATCCAAAACAAAGCATGTTATAGGCTGCTAGGTGGGAAATTAAGTCCATCCCAGCCAGACCCAGCACAGATTCCAAAGCAAATTGCAGAAATCAGTCGAGCAGTTTTCTGCCTTCTTCCATTGCCTTCCCTGGGCTCTTCAAGGCCTTCTGGTGTTAAGAAAATAAAAAGAAAATAACTATCCAATTCAAGAAATGGACAGGATCAAAAGGCAGGACAAGAGAAGAAAAATTAATTGGGATAAGAATTTTGATACATTTTGAGGAAGCAGAAGAAAATAAGGGTTTTGAAAGTAATGTGTTCGTGTGGAAAACACATGGTACTGAAGCATCCAAGAGCATGTACCACCTTTATTACTGCAGATGTGATCAGCAACACTACTCCAGCAAGATGCCTCTGAGCCTCTCTGGCTACTTCTCTTTGAGGAGTAGGAAAAACAGGACGTGACATGTATACTTTTTCATCAAGAAGAAAATGTATTCCATGTATTCCCTGCAACCTTTAGAATGGGCATTTCTGCTACGTAGACTGTGGTAGTACCTTGCAAAATGTAACATTAACCATGCATGGCAACATGTTGCAGGGTCTTGGGGAGATAGGGCAATCTTGGATTAAGAGAGAAAGAATGACCTGTGTTCCGTAAAAGATTTAGTCTGAAGCGGAATCCAGGACTCTGAAAACAAAACCAGTAATTCCTAAATTTCGTATTTTTCTACATATTGAATATCTGGAAAATTCACTGAAAAAGTGCTTATTTTACATTGATTACAGTTTACAGCAACAACTTACTGCTTCTTTTGAATTATTTGTTTGCATGTCATTGCTTTTGTAGTCAATCTAAAATTTCAGCTAAGAGGAGGAATGAAGTTGCTCCCCATGATGCGATCCATTTTGTGAAGAAAAGTAAATGTTACATGCCAAATTTGTCATAAAAATCACTGAGATAGAAAGTCAGGCACTAAAAAATCAGACAGTGCCAGAATTACCTTTTTTTTTTTCCTTTTTTTTTGGTGTTCTTATGCTTATACTACAATATATAATATATATAGTAGGATAAATTGTAATGCATGATCATATATTCTCTTTGACATGACAGTGTAGGCTAAAGCTGTTTGTAGAATCAGTAAGAACTGTGTAGCAGTGGTTAGTATGGTCTTCATCCCATTTCTTGAAGAACCTGAAATGTGTTTAGCAAGTGTTTTGGAAGACTTGGAGTGAAACAATGGTCTGAAAGTTAAAATAATTGACTGTTACCTTAGAAAAAACTTGTTCTATAAAACTTGATGGTAGAACTTATAACTACTGTGTAGCACTAAATAAATTGTTAAGGAAAACATTTTGTCCATTTGCTGTTTTCCTTATTTTGCGAATGTTATCTTGCGATGTTAGTGGCAAGAACACTGAGCTAAACTCTTGCAAATGAAAGTCAGAGGGAAAAAATGTGTGATTACATTAAGGGAAGCTAATGTGAAGTATTCTGAAACTTGTACTTCCCAAATTGGTCAAGCAAGATTAGAGGCTGTTTTTCTAGTTTGTCTCATTGTGTCTCTGACTCTTGGCTCTAAAAATGAGATAATGTCCTCCTTGTACATGGTATCCTTGTATAGGACAGCAGAGATGGTGTGTTGTGTGGAGTTACTGGGCGTTAAAACCAGCTCAAGTTGGGTCACTGTTGTGCTTCTTATGAGATTCATTCTTCATTGATTCAGGTGGTTTCTGCTCTAGTATTTCCTATAATACACAACTCAAATTTTGTAGTTTGACAATTTAAAGGTGTATTAATTACAGTCTCTACCCTTGGCATGGTGCATGATATGAGGTGCAGTACACCCAATAAATGACATGCTCCTTAGTGCAGGTGTTCATGAAATTACTTTGGAAATCATAGAATTATTTAGGTT
>VZRW01005195.1:0-16430 GCA_013398125.1 Aegotheles bennettii
CCTGCACAGCTGCATGTCTGCTCTGCATGTCTGCCACACTTAGTGGCTATGTAATTGTTACTTGGAAAACTCAGTAAAAAGAGTGTTTTACGTAAGCATAGAGCCAAGAATGCATGAAAAGAGAAATTTCAGGGATATATGTGTCAAGCCTCACTTGTTGTTGGTGTAGCTCTGGTACTAAAAGTTCTTCATTAATTCACTACTGTTGAATGAGTCTAGACTTCTGTTCAAACAGGTTTGACCTTTGTACAATATCATCCTTTTTTCCATTATTAGATTTGCTGCCTGTGTTCTCCCTTCTTAATACTCTATTTTTGAGGGGTATTGTACATATTTATTAACTAGTCCATGAATAAATACCACCTCAGCCTCCAAGCTCTCTGTTTAGATGCATTCATATAATTCAGAAAATGTGTACTTTGGATATTTAAGGTAGAAAGCAATAGATAGCTTGAGGCACTGAGTCTTTGTGTGGGGTGTCTTTGGACTTGCGCTTCAGCTGAGTAGTTTAACGTATTTTTCTTCTGAAGCTACATTTCACATAGGGTGACAAGGACCCACCCGCTCTCTGTCCATAGCTGTGTAATACTATACTGGTTTGCTCAAATCAATCTGAATGCTTGTGATCTTCTGTGATCACAGGGGTCACTACTCCAAAAGCCACATAGTATTGTGGAAATAACAAATAGTTTGTCACTATTGAAGCTCTTTCCTTGCCTCTCCACCTGCTGTTTGGAACCTCAACTATACCTTGATCTGGCAACTGAAAGGCCAACTGATATTTGTGAAATAGAAATCAGACCTAAACTCTAGAATAGCCAGATGTGGGGCAGCATCACTCCACTGTCTTCTGCCAGTCTTGGTAAAGTAGCTGCTTTGACTAACAGTTCACAAAAAACATTCTCAAAATAAAAAAACAATGGTTATTTATCCTTCTGTATTTTTTCTCGTATGGTAGAAGCCCCAGATTTCTGCATCTTTTGGTGCTGTCAAAAAGCATGGACATAAATGGCGCCCTAACAGGGGAAGAATGGCAGCTATTCTACAGTTTGGTAGGTTAAATAAATATTAATTTTCTGTATTGAAAACAGAACTATCATAGAATATTATGTAGTGGATATATTATATATTGTGAAGCCTCTTACACCATGCACTTTTACGTGAAATGCCTGGCTGGGTTCTCCTGTGTCTATGAGCCATGTTGCTTGGCTAAGATCTATACACAGCTGCATTATTCTTCCAGCTCCTTTCTCAAACTGTGGGGTCTACTCTTGTACTTCTGTTCCTCCAAATCTGACTTAACACTGTCCTAACGAGTCTGATGTACTGGAATTGTTTGGATGCCAGCTGATTTTCAAGTGCTGTAATATTCTGGTACATATAGCAGTGCTTGTCTTGTGTGGATTTTGTGATTTCAGTCACTTGCAGCATGAGAATCAGGATCCTTGGCACACTGAAGAGATTCTGACAGTGGGCAAGTGGCTTACTTTAAGCAATGACACTGTCCTTGATAAGAACAATTGAGTCACAGGAACCAGCATCTTTTCCAATTTTTAACTGTTGAGCTTTATGAATAGATAAGTATTCAATGAGAAGTCCTTTTCCTGTAATAAAACACCATACTTCCTGAATAAATAAGTCTTTTAAACACCACAGGTTACAGATTCCACTAGACAGATTCCACACCATACAAATATATGGCATTCTCACTATTATTTTAGTCAGTAATTTGCAGTGAAGGTTCCAGCCCCTTAAGAAGTGCAGGTTACAAGAAAAAGTGTTAAAAAATGACTAGAAATAAAGATCATATATTAAGTTTGTCTTCTAAGAAAAGAGCTTGAGAAAAAAGAAGTATGCTTAGTACAATTTACCTTCTAATTGCCTTTGAAACACTTGGTCTGGTACTAATTACTTTGGCTATGAAAAGTGTATTGTCTTCACCTCAGTATTTCTAAAAAGCTTTTTATCTGAGTTCCTGCCATTCCTCTCCTGTCTGCTCCCTGTTCTGAGACTGTAGCTGAGAATAAGCTGTCCTGTCTGCTCATAAAAAGTCATATGCCTGTGTTACAAATTTT
The DNA here is from genome assembly GCA_013398125.1 of Aegotheles bennettii. NCBI lineage: Eukaryota > Metazoa > Chordata > Aves > Caprimulgiformes > Aegothelidae > Aegotheles > Aegotheles bennettii. The sequence goes on from VZRW01005195.1 coordinate 2,076, forward strand.
CTTTTAAAAAATGTCTTCTGTGTTTCAAATATCCAGGTAGCTACTGAATTCAGATGTATTTCTTACTTGTGCATTCATATTTCTGGTTAAGCTCAGGAATTCCAAAAATAATATCAGTGAGGAAAACTCAAAAGCTTATTGCTTTTGTGGCTTTTCTCACTGTGGCCGTATTGCAAATGATCAGTCTGTACTCTTTAGTTCTATGTTATATACATAAGCTGTATGTGCAACAAATGATGTTTTCTTAGTCTCTCCATATAGCCTATTAAACAGTCGTTGGAATACTTCCATCCCCTTTGGCATAAATAATATTGTCATTTGGATTGGCTAGACATACTTTTGCAAAGTGACCTTGTAAAAATATTGTCCGAGGTACGACTGAGCCTAAATTATATGACAGTGAGGTAGTATGTTCTGGTCTCTCCAGTATATGAGGTCTCATCTTGTAGCAGTGAAACCACCTGAAATTAAACAAAAAACAGTAGTCTGCATCAGATTTAGAGGTTGAGGTAAGCTGTTTGGTTTTTTTTTTTTCATAGTTGCAGACATTTATGTAAATTCTTAGTTTGGCAAAGGCAAACATTGCTTACTGTGGTCTTCCTGTCTGATTATTTTTGTCTTTGTAAAATAAAATGATATGAAACACTGGAAGGAGACTCTTCTGTCTACATTACAAATATAAGTAAGTCTGAAATAGTTGGGCCAGAATTATTTTTTCTTCTCTCTTTTACAGCTCTCTCAATTTTTTTTCTGTGTCATTCAGGGATAACTTGATTGTTCAGGTGCTGTAAGTGACAACATCTTGCTGTCTATTAAAACATGCATATTTCTGTTTCCCTTCAAGGGTCAATCATCTTAAAAACTGTCTGTAGGGCAGACAGTTCCTAGTCTGCAGGGCATGGATAGATATTATAGTTGACTATCCCATTTATCATCTCATCTCCCCGAATCATTATTCAGATGTTCATGCTTATTATACCGTGTTGCCAAGTGTATTCCAGTTCATAATAACAAATGGGACCAACCCATACTCTATCATTTGAAATAATTCTTGTGCTTAACGTGCAAACATTTCAGCTCATGTATCCTGTAAATGCAAGGGACAGTATTGTGTAGCTGTAATGGAAATTTTTTAAAAAATGACTACGCATATACTGACTGTTATTGTCCGCCAATCCAGTGAAATGACTTTAGAGATGGAAGGGCTCAGTACATGAAAATACAGGTCAGATCACACAGGCCATTCATGGAGTGAATCTGCAAAAAAAGAAAAAAAAAAAGAGATGGGAAAAATACAGTCACTTGTGAATTGGTGTCTCTCACTGCTTGCCAAGAACATAGAGGGGCACTGAGTCCAAGCAGGTGAAAGAAGTCTCCTTTGAGTGCAATGTTGCATTAAAATCTGTTTGACTCAGAAGTTACTTCTGAAGAAGAGCATACATGATTTTGGAGCCAAGTTTTCAATAGCTGCTGCAAAAAAGTGATCTTCCAGACTGTGTTCAATATGAAGAGCTTCAGCTTTTAATGCTTTATTGCTGCCAAAGTGAAGCTGACAAAACTAAAGGCTATCCTAGGGCTATGCTCTGACTGTGCTTCTTTACTACTACAAAAAAATATCGTGAAGGGGAGCAAGTGTACAGCTTAAATAACCTTATGAATGGTCTTTCAAGTTCATGACTCCCATTGACTGAGGAATATGATGGTCGTGTCTTGCTTGCCCACATTTCATAAACTAAACATAGGAACTATAGTAGCTCTTTGTATCAGGAATTGTTTTCTTTTCCATGTGATCTTCTAAGTCAAGAACAGCAAATTTTCCCTCTACCTGCCCCATACTGAAAAATACCTTCATTTAGAGAATTTATTAATAAAAATACAACTTTTTTTCTGGTGCATTAAGAACAGGGTTTTTTTTTCAGAAGGCACTGTCTTGTTTGTAGCCTCCTTTCATGTCTATAAATTTACAGCTGTTCAGGTAGAGTTCTTGTGCTTTTTTTTTAACTGTGCTTTAGAAGTAGAAGGAGCTTGCTAATAACCAATTCGTGTTTTTAAAAATGGAAAGCAATAGGTTTGATTTTTTCCCCAAAAAATTAGCTTTAAAATTTTTGTACTGTTTTGGAGGAGTAGGAGATACCAATTGCAGGTTACAATCAGAAGATCCTCATTCTCTGGTCAGATTATTCTGAGTAGCAGAGATGTCATACTTCGTCAAGTAATGTAAGTTTTGTGTAACAGTCTGGCATATTAGGTATCTCTGGCAGCTTCCAGCTTTCATCCTTTATGTATGACTTAAAGGTAGGATCACGAATGAACAGAGAAAACACTTTTGGTATAATGCTATTTCGATATATGTTTCAGGAATAAAAAAAGTGAAATATACAGAGAGATTTTTAAACAGTAAAGGTAAAATATCAATTGTAAGCCTACTTACTGAAGCTTTGAGTTCTTTTTTTTTTTTTTGCTTCTGTAGTGTGTACAGAAACTACACATGCACATAACAAAATAAAATGCAGCTTCAACTTCAGTGTGGCTTTTCCAAGGGTATACATATTCTCCAGCTCTGCATTGGGAAGCCAAGCACACAGTGACATAAACATAGTTTGAGAGGACAGTGAGGCAGAGCCTAGATATAAATGTAATAGCTATCCATTTCTAAAGGGGAAGGATGAGAGTATAAATCCTTCCTCTGGCCCTTCAGTAACAGTGGCTGACAGGGAAGACTTCATGATGAGAGTGTAGTAGTAAAGTCTAAGGAGCCAAAAAGCAACTATTACACATCTGTGTGAGATGCCTAAGAAAGGCCTGCACAAGTGTACAGTAACTTTTAAACATACTTTTCCAATCCATGTCTTATAAATTAAACTTGTGTTATGTGAAAGTGTTCTGAAAAAAAGGAAGAGGTGTAAAATCAGGTGGAAAACACCCTTCTGTGTTGGATACTTAAGTGGAAGAGAACTGTCAAGAACTAGTATTTGTTTCACAGGACTCTGAAAAAGAAAATTAATTCAGAAAATCGTTCAGTGTGACAGCAGCTGAGGTGCACAGGCTGTTGGCCACCGATAGGCTGGCTGCCATCTGTCCTGCATGCCTTGCAGATTTTGTGACCAAAGTTTATTCATCAGAGACCTCCACCATGGGTACAAGGTTTCTTTCTGTCTGCATGAGGAATTTGTGGCTAGCAAGCTGGAATGTGGCGATAACTGAAAGGGAATCACTTTATGGCATTAGACTAGGAAGTGGTGAGCTTATGATACTGGCATATGGTACTCTCATTTTCAATTTACTTCCTCTGTTCTGTATATACTTCAGCAGGAACCTTGTAAATGTAGGTACTGTATGATTAGCTGATGTTTTGTTAAGTGAAAGATGTAAGCATATATCTACATCTTTTACTGAGAAGACACACACAGGAGTCAAAGGATGATCATCTACATCCAAAAATAGGATGAGAGTTGATGAACACTAGCATGCACTCACCAGGGGACTTAGTGGTCTTAGGTGCTGCCTGGGAAGGCAGCAATGAGCTGTTGAGTTGAGCTTGGGTAATGTAGCTGCTGGAAGAGGAGGCCATGGGAGCAGCAACAGCACTGTGGTGACGCAGTCCCTCCTACCCAGCCCAAATGACTTCACATGTTGCTGAGTAGCAGGAAGAAGCAGGAAGCTGGAAGCTGCACTTCGGGGGAGTCATGGATACTTGTCACCAGTGCTCCCAGTCCTCCTCAAGGAACTCTAGTGTCATCTATTTCCAAAGTATGTCCTGGCTATATAATGTGTCCAGCCTCTTGTGTTTATCTGGTGACATTTGGTAGATGTTCCTAGTTGGTCTACCACTCTACACCAGCATAAGAAACATCAAGAGACATGGTCTCATTTTCAATTTACATCCTCTGTGCTGTATGTACTTCAGCAGGAACCTTGTAAATGTAGGTACTGTATGATCAGCTGATGTTTTGTTACAGTGAAAGATGTAAGCAAATACCTACATCTTTTACTGAGAAGGCACATAGGAGTCCCTTCACATTCAAACAGCACAAGTCTGTCATCATTATAGTAGCAACAGACACACACGTCTCTGCCAGAATGAGGCAGAGTCTGGAGCTATCCATTCTGTCTGAGGCTAGTGTTTATGTTGCCAAAACATAACCGTGTCTCCTGCAAACTTGAGGTCCTCTCGATGAAAGCAGAAAACATTGGTGTGCAGTTATTTTAGTCATTAGAGTTCAGACACCCTTCTACTGGGGAAGGGAGACAGTATGAGAACAACCTCTTCCCAAACGTGCTCATGCTGCAAGCCAGCAGCTCAGGGAAAGCTACGTAATGTATCATTGCAGACTACACCCCTAGCAGCCCAGGCATAGTGGCTATTTGGCAGAAATAAACTAGCTTCAGTAGTACTTCAGGGTTTTTTTAGCTCCAAAGCAGAAAGGGCACATTGTACTAGCTGTAACCGACAGGATTCGTGAGGCCTTTAAGCTGTTCTTGAGGATCTTGCTATTACCAGATGTGGCCTAGAAGGACGTTATCTACTTGAAATCCAGCTGGTCTGGAAACAAAAATGTCAACTTTACCAACAGAATGCGCTGTGCAGGGACGTTAAGACTCTTCCCTCACCCTTTCTTTTCATTTAGGAAAGTTAGAATGCCTCTAACAAAATGAAAGGCCCCATTACAAGGAAGGCAGGCATGACTGGAAGGACTGTCTCACAGACTGTCAACACTGGCCCACTGTCTTGGCAGCAAAGCCAATGTATTGAAACTGTAATTTAGCTGCCATTAAAAATAGATAGCCCTGACCTTTGTGCTCTGACTCAAAATTCAGCCATAGTTTGGACTTACTTACACAATTTTTAGGTTATTGAAATAAGGAACCAAAAAAGCATGTGGTAGTGGTAGGCAAGTGGAGCATACCCTGCAATTTTAAACAGTGACTTTTTCACATGAACTATTTACATAGCAGCATTGTGGTGTGCCTCTTCAAGCTGGGGGATCTGTGCACATAATTAGCATCTTTTAGGAAGGAAAACTTCACACGGAAGTGTCAAAACACTGGTTTTGTACTAGTAGTGCATAGACAAATGTTCTTTGCTCTATGTTACAAGTATGTAGAAATTATGCTTACACATTTATATAGATAGGTGACATGCTAGCCACTAGGGTGGAACACAGGAGCTACTTAAAAAGATTCAAGAAAATAACATTAAGTGAAAAATTTACAGACACAAAACTGCTGGTCCCTTCATTTTCCAGTCACTAACCTAGCACGACACTTCTGCTTCATGGAGAGGGGAACACTTGCCTACACTGCATTTCCCATTCACTTCTCAGTATTGACAAAAGGTGTAACTATGAACACGCATATTTCACAGTCTATAAAAAATATTGCAATCCTGTAACATTCAACATTTCATGTAACTATAACAACATCAGATGACAAATGAAATAGGTTTGAGTTACAAGATGCTTCTGATTGACTGGCAGCATGAGAAACATGCAGAATTATTAGTGGCAACATGGGAGCTAGCTGTAACGTTGCAAACAAGTTGTTTCAGAGGACTGTCATCATTTCAACCTCTTTCTTCAATGTTCTTTGGTGCTGGGTTTAAGGAGTCACTTGACAGCGTGCTTCTGACATCAGCTTTTCATAACTTTGCCCCCTAAATGAAATGCAGAACTTCTTTTAGGTTAGTGAAATGAGCAAAATTTAGACACGTTAGCCCATTCCTAAGTTGACTCTCATGGTTAGCTGAGATCATCTGTCTGCTAGTTTTAACATATTTCTAATGTTCTCATAGTGTAGCATATGTTGTCCTTAGTGCTAGGAAAGTTTTGTTACCAGGTTGAATGAAGACAAAATAAGAACAGGAATGCCTACTAAAATTGCCTTCCTTAAAAATGGAAGGTTACTTTACTGCAAAGGTGTAATTTCTTTCCTAAGCATAGTTTTGTTCTCTCCCTAGGAAAGGAATAAAGCCAGATCCTTTACTTTTCTTGAAGAAATCTTGATTTGCATTAATAGACATGAACTGAGAACTCTCAGAGAAGCTTATTTGATGAACGGTCTAAAATACCATGCAAGGCTGATTAACCCTGAAGACTAGTATCACTTGTAGCAACCACTTGCAATTATTAAAAACTATTTAGAGGCTCTCTGTTTCTGGGAAATAAGTATTATAAAATATTTTTATCAGATAGAGAAGATAACAAAAAAATGCTTGAATTAATTTCTTTGTAGCATTTCTCACTGATGTTCCCTCAAGTGAGTTCTGCCTGCATAAATCTCTGTGCCAAGCCCCTGTGGCATAGGACTGATTTCAGACACAAATAGTCTGAATATCTTCACAAAGCCAGGACCCGGCACTTCCAGCTGTCCCCATCAAGGTAAATTGGACTTTACATGCACAAACACAGTAAAATGGAAGGTTTTTAATCCAAATATTCTTACCCTCATGTATGGGTTTTGTACAGAGCAAAATGCAACGTGCCAGGTAAGTTGGTCCCAACTCCAATTTAAAAAAAACCCTGAAAAAACCCCAGTTCCTTTCCACAAGGCTTTCCTCTTCTGTATCCAGATAGCTAGCCTTAGTGCAAAGCACATGCCAGCTTACTACTAGGAACCTGGCCTTAATGCAGTAGATGTCCATTACACCTGAAGTGATAATCATGAGACATAGGAAAAAAGGGTGCCTGGAGCAAGCATCCTACCACCAGGGCCAGCCCTTGTGCTCTCCTAGCACAAAATGTAACAGTGTAGTACTTATCATTAACTTAAACAGGCAACACAATTGGTTTCAACTGTAGCATTAATTACATAAGATATATTATCTCTGGAAAAACGTTTACTCATTTTCAATACACACTTCACTTATCAAGAAAATGTCAGCATAGTTAGTCTCTTGTTCTTGTGACATTATCAGTCCTGTGTGTGCAAGGTTCAGCCTTTCAGACCTCTTCCTATTGAGCAGAGCCCTAAACCTCGAGTTAAGCTTTTCTCCATGTGCTTGTCTAGCGCATAAAAATGGCAATAATCTAATACAGCATACACAGCTGCTGCAGGTAGTTGGTAAAAAGATTCAGCTAAAAAAGGTGCTATTCAGCTTGCCCATTATTGACTCATGCATCCTACTTTAGCTTACAGGAAAAATATGTAATTAGAGTATTTTTCTATTACAGAGGCAGTAGCTGTCTCCTGGAATTGATGCTCGAGTTTCTTTCTAGATCTAGCCCTCACTTTCCCCGTTTTGATCTCCTCTGCCAACATACACACACACACTCACTCTGTCTTCCTCCCTCCTGTCCCCATCAGAAGGGGGGTTTGATATGCTCATTTCCTGTAATGACCGTTTTAAAATTTTCTCCACAAACAAAGCAATGAATGGAGATAGCAGTGTATGACATTAGATGTTCTTCACTTTGCCAATAGCAGCCTGACAGAAAATGACTTAATGATTAAAAAACTTTGCCTCACTAGATTGTGAATGGCCGTGTTTAAGAATGTAACCCCTCTTAACTTCTTTACACCATGGTACAGTATAATTCACTCAGTCTAAGAGGAGGATAATGACAGCTTTATACAGGATCTCACATCACACCTCCAAGTTTTCTTCTTATCTGAAAGGTTGCACTGCGCATTAAAGCAATAGTCTGTATTAATCTAACCTCTGACATTTGGGCCACACTAACCCACCAATGCAGGTTTATGTATCTCACACCTCAAACCCTATCAAGAAATTTGGCAGTGGCAGCTTGATAAGGACACCATACCTTACTGAACTTGTTCTAAAAACAACATCAGCAAAACACTCCTCTGGTCGTACTTTTTAATGACCTTGCTCACTTGTGCTCACCCTTCTTTAGCTATTGCCCATATGGGCAGTCCATGCTCCTGCGGCATCAGAAATTCTGTAAGGAAGGAGCACTGAAAACTCCCATTTCTCTATAAAAAGAGGGGAAAATCTGTGGAACGCCTATAAACTGGGAAATGAGCTGTTGAGCTGTTTTCAGATGGTAAAATAATTGTTAAAAATGGGTTTATATTTTTAATGAGACCAATCATATTTTTTTTTGTTTCTGTACTGGACTAATTAACAAACCAATCCTCATTACCAGCTACTTTGCACTGAAATTTCTACCATAGGAATGTTTCTGTATTGCAGCAGTTTAAGCAACCACTACAGTATAATCAGATTCTCTTTTTGTTCATGTGGTACAGATAGTGAAATAACACTCCACAAACTGTGTATTATCCTAGCTTCCCAAGCTGGCATCTGTATTGGAATATCTATTTCAAAAGAAGGAGAAAATAAACAAATTCTCAAATTAAACTTTGTTTCAAGAAAGCTGGGACCATTCTAAAGAGCTCTGCAAGTGCATCATCTTAATTCTGCAACAGAGTGGGTTCAGGCTGGCAGCTTTTACAGCTGTAGTGTTTATATGTTTTTTCAAAAAAACAGTACAAATAACTAAAATTATACTTTCAGAAAATCTTAAAAGCTGCAGATGGGGTATCTATCTCCTAATTTCACCAATACTTAGACAAATTCTCATTCATTATGTCAAAACCTTTTGATTACCGTATGTTCATTAAGTGATGGTGACTTGTAATTAAAGTACAGACAAAAGTCATGAACTGTTTTATTAAACATATAATTCTAAAAACCTTTATAGGCTGGATAATGAATGCACTGAGCACACTTAACTGCACAACTTAAGAAACAAATGATAGCTCTGCTTCAAAACTCTACAACAGGTTCTTGAGAGATTCCTTTTCATACTTGTCCAGTGATATTTTTAGGAACTACAGCTTACAAAAGAGCTGGTGCTTTACTGCAGTCACTTTTCAAGGCAGCTCTGGCTAGCTTTACATTCTTTTTATCTCCTTTCCTTTTTTTCTCTCATTATCTTCTTGCTTTCTTCTCTTCTCCTCTTAGTTACTGGATTCCGTGGATCATAGATCTCAAAAGTGTCTTCATCCTGCATGCTTGCATCTTTCACCTTTCTGCTTCTATCTTCAAACTGAAGTACATGTGACATCCTACAAAAATAAAACACAGCCGAAACTTAGTGAAAGAACGGACAGTTATCATTTGTAATTATGATATGGATGGCAAGATTTTAGCACCGTGACCTGCTTTGTGCACAGCAAAAAAATCCAAAGTTTTGCATTTTTGTTTGTTTTTGTTTGTTTTTCTTTCTTACTTAGTAGACCCTAATATTATAGGGCAACCGCTTTTGTGAAGACTCATTTTGAAAAATACAGCTAGAGTTGGCTCTGCTGGATTTTATTTCTCATATTGAACTTTCTTGTCTTTTTCTATTTAATATATCTTCCCAAATGTACTGAATAATTTTCCCATGAACAGGGAGAGTTTCTCTAGTTTTCCTATTAGTCACTTTGAACTTACTTGCACCGTTAGAGTTTTACAAAGTAGGAGAACAGCTTGCATGGAAAACACTTCAAGTAGGTACACAGAAGATCAAAAAGGGAATGCTTCATCTCCTGCTGCTCCACCTTAACTTGGTTCAAACCATGTTTTTTAGTTCTTTGAATAGAAGGCTTTGTTAAATTCAATGTTTTTTCTACTATTGATTAGAATTTTTCCCCCATTAGACATTTCCCTAAATCAGTAAATTCCCAGTAATCTGAAAACATCACAAGCTCGAGAAAGGACCCATCTGAACCTCAGATACTCAGATACTGGTACTGTGTCTGGCTCTGAAGCCCTCAGCACAGGAAAGACATGGATCTGTTGGAATGAGTCCAGAGGAAGGCCACCAAGTGATCAGTGGGATGGAACACCTCTCCTTTGAGGAAAGGCTGAGAAAGTTGGGGCTGTTCAGCCTGGAGAAGAGAAGGCTCTGGAGAGACCTCACTGCTGCCTTTTGGTATTTAAAGAAGGCTTACAAGAAAGAACGGGGGGATGGACTGGTGAAACACTATAACAGATTTCCCAGGGAGGTGGTGGGTGCCCCATCCCTGGAAACATTCAAGATCAGGTTGGATGGGGTCCTGAGCAACCTGGTCTAGTTGAAGTTGTCCCTGCTCACTGCAGGGGGTTGGACAAGATGACCTTTAAAGGTCCCTTCCAACCCAAACCATTCTATGATTCTATGATAACATGGAGACAAGAGTAGTTTGTTAGCTGTAGTCAGTGGCAGGAAAGCCTGGATCTTACCAACCTTCTTAGCAGGTGTCACCAAGGTGAGACCTAATACAGAAGATGTCAGAACACAATGACTTTTAGTTTGGACGAACAAAGTGTTAAACAAAAAGATGTTATTTAGTCTACTTAAAGAAAAAGAGTGGTGGGAGGAAAAGAGAAGAAAACCAAACCAAAGATGCTTACAAGTTGACTGATTTTAAACCTATTGATCTTTACTGACAAGCTAGCAAGATTTGAATATACCGATATAGGAAAGCTGCTACTTATGAATCAGGAGAACAAGCATAAAGTTCCTATGTTCAGTTAAAAAGAAAAAAAAACAACAAAAAAACCCCAAAGTGGAATTCCACGATTTTTCAGTGTAAACAAACACGTCTCGGCACAAATCCCACTTACGTTTGGATTCTGTATTAATCAATTGCAAAAACATCTTTGACTTTGATGAGACAATAAGAACTATACTGAGCTGAATCTAAACATATGAATTTTTATAGCATTAGATGTCTTTGTCTACAGTATACGTGACAGAAAATCCAGGAAAAACACAAGTGAGTATTAGAATGAAAGTTTCGTGGTCAATGCAACATGTAAGAAGTCCTGAATGAAACAGGTTTTTCAAAGAGCTCTAGTGCTCTTTGAAGCATACATGAAGAAAAGGAGGGAGGGAGAGCCAGCTCAGTTACTGTAGATTACAATATGTGCTGTTAAAAAAACCAGACAAAATTCAAAGCTATAGAGTATATGGGATCTGTTTCAATGCTTTAGAAAAATCTTAAAAACAAAAATTGAGACTCTCCTTCATGATTCTTGACATGTGGGCTTCATAAATTGTACAGCCTGGTCAGCATCCCTATATATTACCCTATCCGATGGAAATATGTGGAAATGGAAATATGGAAAATACAGAAAAAACAAAAGAGTTATTTCTAGTGTATAAAACTTCTGTAATTTATAACACTGTTTACATTACTAACACAAAAACTTAGGTTTTTTAGTCATATCTACAATTCACAATAACATAATGTACCATCAAGAGTGACTCATAATTGCGTATTTGTAGTTAATTATAAAAACATTGTCTCACAGTGGAAGGACTGAAGTAATTTATTTTACTTAACATGCTTTCTGCATTTGTCATATTCTTCTCAACTTATTAAAGATGAGCATTTGAGTATTTTTTTTAAGGACGCATACCAAATCACACTATCCTAGTCTGAACTAAAACATAGGCCTAAAGAGATGGAGTCTTCCCTTGGTGAGTGGTTTTAGAGTGTGCTACATGATAGTATGTAGAAGTGCAGTCGCACACACCCACTCCAACTACTTGGATTTTCAAAGAATGTCACAGCACACTCGCAGGATACATTTAATAGGAATTAGAAATAAATACATCTCTAATTCTTGGGTCAGGACACGCTGCGTCCCAGGTAGCTTGCAAATTAAGATGCAGTACATTCAGACTAGGCAATGTTTACTTCTCTCCAAGAGCTGAAAGAAGTCTTAGTCTCTGATTCCTATGCATAACTTTCCACTGAGGTGTTCCCAGCTGTCATTAAAAATATTAAGAAACTTTTTGGTATTCCCAGAATCACTTTCAGATGCAGCATCTCATAGGTGAAACAAACACGGACTGTGGTGGAGATTTTAAAAAATATTTTCCTGATGTGAACTTAAGCTTACTTTTTGCAAGTCACACATCTTCACAGGTAGACCTGTTTTACATCTATGTAAATGGTAACTCACACTTACTACTATTTTCCAAAAACAAATAAAATTGTTTTCTTTTTTAAGGAACATTGGAAGTATTTAATAATTACTTTTCTATGACCTATTTGAATTTACAGTAATCTTATTCAAGCTCCTCTAACAAAACTTTGCACTTGCATAATTTTCCAAGTGCAGAGTTAGGGCTGCAATTCCACAAATACAGGTTGCATGGGACTTTTCCCTGTTTGGTTTGTAGCTCTCTTCCCTTCCGCAAGCTCCTAGGTTCAGTGGGGAGCTGGGTGCCCAGTCATGTTTCTGCAGTCACTGTGCTGAAAGCTCTAACTTCATCTTTTCATCTTTGGTCTCGGGAACCTACTAACTTGTGCTTATCACCACTTGTTGACCACTCATTTTAAATGAGTGAGACGTATAATTTTAAAACATATTTTTTCTTCAAAATTTAAAGGATGAAACATTGTCAGTTCTCCTGTGCAAAATTCAAAAGACAAAAATGTTTTGTAGCTTAGGGGTTTTTTTTGCCCCAAACTAGTTTTTATAAAATAACTTGCCAAAACTGATGACTCTGGGTTTGAAGTATCTAGGTGTGCAAATTGTTGACTTTCTTTAGAAGACAAAGTAACCACAAAATTGTTTCTTAACTTCTTTTCTTAAGATAGTGCTGCAAATCAGAACCAGCTATCTTAGCATAGATTTGTTGCTGGGGAGGGTTGATCTTCACCCTGGCCAGATGACAGCATCCTACAGTTTAACTGTTATCCTATTTCATGTAAAGGGGGAGCAGCTGCTCGGCAGCACTGCACTGCTTTCCTTTAGTGCTACTAAAGGACATTCATACTTGGCTTTCTTCTGTATTCCAAAAATGAAATGTCTTGAAACATTTGACTGAAATATCTGTATTTAAGATAGTTTCAGAGACAGCACAGGATTTCAAAGCTACATGATTACAGTCCTGGCATAGGAATATTCTTAGATAATGATTTTTGCAATAGTCAGCAAACAAGACTGCTTCTTCACAGTTACTAGCAGCATAGCTCCTATATGTCCTTTAGCTGTGGTAACTAATATGTTACCTTGGTGGTAAATTTGATTACTTTCTAGGAGTTAACAAATGGGAGAATGTTGGCTGCAACTGAAGCTAAAGAAGAAACTTCAGCACACCAGAAAGCATTCAAGAACTATTACAATACGATTAAGCTGTGTGCCCAATAGTCTAGCATGGGCAACATCATACTTGACAGCTGTTCATCAAAGAAAGAACACCACCTACACAGTGCTCTCCAGGCAGACTCAACCAGTTTATTCAGGAGGCAGATCACATTCTTTTGAACTACTCTAGTGAGATGGTACTTGTAAGAAAAGGTGATACACAGTAATCCCTCTGATTTTGAGATGTGTGACGCATGCACATGGTTCAGGATCTGAACCATATGCCAGCTGCTGACAGGCGGCAGTCATCTTAAGTGTAGCATAAACAAATTCTCGTATCACAACAGCTCTGGCCTTCCCAGAACTGCCCTTTGGGAGAAACCAAAGTGTCAGTCAGTGAACTGAATAATTTTGAATCTCAGCAAGAGCAAGGAAGCACTATGCTTTTGTACTAGTGATGAAGCTTGGATCTCTAGGTACAAATGCACTGCATGCATCTATGATTTTTATACTAACTGAACGGAATTGTGAAGCTGCATTGCTTAATTCCACACTTGCTTATCAAACTGACACAGCTGTTGGTTGTTCCTAGCTCATCTGCTGCCTGTACAACCTTCCTTGCACAAGTGACTCTACACAGCATGCCCTCTGCTGACTCCACCACTTCAGCTTTTCACTTTCCAGATGCAGAACTGTATGTTACTGAAAATGCACTACTTAACAGACAGTACATCTAAACCGGTGCTCAGAACACCGGCAAAAATTATGTAATGCTTCTAAATGGAGATTAAATAGGCAATTGATCACATTGCTATAAAATATACAATATTTGCAAATTATTGACACATTTTATCAAAGTTATTGGTTCTCTCCATCAGGATGATTAAAATAAATAAAGCAGGAGTAAGAATCGGTGTCAAGAAATTCAGTGCTGCTTCTTGCATTGTACAGGTTGTCTAAAAAAAGAGAGACCAATGTGGAGTACTACCACTAGTTTCTGAGTTCAAAATCACTTGCAAGTAACACGCTACCTACTTTTCTCAATTATCACCAATGCACCATATATTTAAAAGAAAAATATTGAGAGGTACTCAAGCACTATTGCTTTCCTTAAAGTATATTCTATTTACCACTAACATTGCCCTTCAAATATTGTAAATGTGTATGTTAAACTACAAGCATTAACGTATCACATCTTCCTCCCATCACTCTCATATGTAGGCAGTGGATAGAAATCTAGCTCATGTGAACAGATGAGAAAACACATGAATGAATCCAATCAAAGCAAATGAGATCTCTCTCCCAAGTCAAAAAAAAAAAAA
>VZRW01005195.1:23257-51702 GCA_013398125.1 Aegotheles bennettii
CTTGTAGACTGGAGTGACATTTGCTATCCTCCAGTCCTCAGGCACCTCTCCTGTTGCCCATGACTTACCAAAAATGATGGAGAGTGGCTTAGCAATGACCTCTGCCAGCTCCCTCAGCACCCTTGGGTGCATTCCATCCGGACCCATCGATTTATGGATGTCCAGATTGCTCAACTGATCCCTAACCCAATCCTCATCTACCAAGACAATCTCCTCCTTTGTCCTGACTTCTTCTGGGGCTTTAGGGATCAGGGGCTCCTGGGGAAAGCCTGCAGGAGTAAAGACAGAGGCAAAGAAGGCATTCAGCACCTCTGCCTTCTTTATATCCTCTGTCTCTAGGGCACCCACCTCATTCATCAGTGGGCCTATATTGCCCCTAGTGTTAGTTTTATTTGCTATGTATGTTCCATGGGGAAGGAAAAAGTTGATCTCTTTTAAAGATTAAGCAGCTTTGTAGTTCTTCTCTAACACCTTACATTTTATCCAGAAAACACTACAGTGGTTCAGTTATGAAGCACTGGCATCATGTGCTATTCATTAAATAAGCTATGTAGCATGCTGGCAGTCACAGTCAAATTCTAAATGGCTGTAGAGTGCACTACTGAGAGCAGACAGAGGCTACTGATGAGATCTGAATTCTAGTTGGGTGCAGAATGAAGGAGAAATTACTGGGCTTCACTGTAACACAAACTCAGAATCAACTGGAGGTCTACTTGCAGCCCTGACTTGTGAATTGATGGGATAAATAACAGATCAAACCCCTCTACTGAGGATGATACAAACTTTGGCTGCTTCCTTACTGGCGACAACATCTTAAATGCACTTCACATAATCATGTTCATCTGGTAAGGAACAGCTCTCATATGTTAATGTTCCCGTTTCTACATTGAATATTGAAGGTCCATCAGGATGAATTGGGCAGCCTTCATATAATCCAGTCTGAAGAAGTAACGATAATGTAAAACCATACTTAGCAAGTATCAACTGGAAACAGTTTTCAAGCAAGAACAGAATAGTGCCTCAATCCAATGATAATACAGCAATACCTTCTGTTGCTCTTCTAGTATTTGCTGCCTGTTAGCTATCACGTACTTCAACTAAGAAGATTGTTTAGAAGTGAATGGATGGGCATATGGTTTCAATCAATCCATAAAAAAATAAATCACCATGACTTGCTAGCCTATGTGTCTTCCAGGTTTTATAAGGTACTGTAAAGTTGACTGGTTTAGTGTGCAACATATTTGTTTTTTTAGTGGTATGGAGTGCTACTCCTTTTGAGTTTTGGGTTACTTGATCATGATAATTAAACTTTAAATTTAAGAATGGTACCACAGCTGGTTCATAAACCTTCTTGTTCATTTCACTGATGAGAATTCATAAACAATGGGGACCCTTCATAGAAATACGTTAAGTTGACTTGGCAACCTGGTGAGCTTTGAAGAAGGAAAACGGTGGGTTCTTTCCCGCTGAAAATTCCATTGCTCAAAAATTGTCAGGATTGTAAAATTTCTCCTCAGAGCAAAAATACTTCAGTATGTCAATAAATCTAGCAGTTTCAGGAAGCCTCTGCTTGTTTTAAAAGATCCAAGAGAGAAGAACAGAAGATAGTCCAGAATTTTGGTTAAGGATATGACAGGTGGATTTTCATAGCAGAGAAACTGTTCGTTCCACAAAAAACAGTATTCCATCTGGAAAAGTATAGATATATATTTCTTACATTTCATAAGGAAATAAGTAAGGCTGGTAAAAATTCAGCTGGAGAGTCCTATTTTTAGGAGTAGATAGTCATAATTTAATGTCATAGCGAAAAGATTAATGTGGCAGGGTTGGTTAGTTCACTTCCACTTACAATTTTACTGGAGCAGATCATAGTTACAGAATATATGTATAATACGAAGTTTTGTGAAGTATATTGAAAGTTTATTGGAGTATTTAGAATTTACGTGATTTTGGCAAACAGGAGTAGAATAAGATATAATTCAGAAGGCGCAATGGCTGAATTTCAGTATGAGCAATCCACAGCATGGGTACAGGACAGAGCTAGGTTAGGCAACTGTTAAGTAGGAAATGATCTGTGGCTTAGAAGGGATTGGAAACCAGGCATGAAAGAAACTATGACAAATAAAGTAATCCTTCCACTCGACACTGACAAAAGACTTAGTTGAGTGTTGTATCTAGTCTCAGATTTCACACTTTGAGAGATGAACCACTCAGAACTCTCAGAATTACTTGATGAGAAGGTGTTTCAGAGTACTGAGCAGCACACTCACCCTATTTGAAGAGGAATATTTTACACAGATTAACTAAAGCAATCAGTCTTTGAATAGACTTGACTGCACCTGATTTTCTTTCTCCCATAGCTGGACCCTCTCTATGGAAAATATTTTATGTTGTGTTCACGACATAATGTTATGGTAGTTGCCATAACACTGTCAGGACTGAAATTTGGGGTTTACTATAGCTGTAATTATCTGGTATCATTATCAGAGCCCTGAAGCGGCATTACAACCTGACTGGGTGTCACATCCCAGTTCTGTTTAATGTCTTTATTGATGACCCAGATGAGTGGATCAAGTGCACCCTCAGTAAGTTTGCAGATGACACTAAGTTGGATGGAGTGTTGATCTGCTTGAGGGAAGGAAGGCTTTTCAGAGGGATCTGGACAGGCTGGATCGATGGGCTGTGGCCAACGGGATGAGGTTCAGTAAGGCCAAGTGTTGGGTCCTGCACTTGGGCCACAACAACCCTAGGCACCAATACAGGCTCAGGGAAGAGTGGCTGGAAAACTGCTCAGCAGAAAGGGACTTGGGGGTGCTGGGTGACAGCCGGCTGGATATGAGCCAGCAGTGTGCCCAGTGGCCAAGAAGGCCAATGGCACCTTGGCCTGCATCAAGAACAGTGTAGCCAGCAGGAATAGGGAAGTGTCCTTGGCACTGGTGAGGCTACACTTCGAGTGCTGTGTTCAGTTTTGGGCCACTCACTTCAAAGAAGACATTGAGGTGCTGGAGTGTGTCCAGAGAAGGCCAACAAAACTGGTGAAGGGACTGGAAAACATGTCTTATGGGGAACGACTGAGGGAGCTGGGGTTGTTCAGTCTGGAGAAGAGGAGGCTCAGGGGGGACCTCGTTGCTCTCTACAACTCCATGAAAGGAGGTTGTAGTGAGGTGGGGGTCGGTCTCTTCTGCTGTGCCCATAGTAAAAGGACAAGAGGAAATGGCTTTAAATTGCAGGAGGGGAGATTCAGATTGGAAATGAGGAAAAATTTTTTCACTGTGAGGGTGATTAGGTATTGGAATAGGTTGCCCAGGGAGGTGGTGGAGTCACCGTCCCTGAAGGTGTTCAAGAGGCATCTGGATGTGGTGCTGGGTGATCTGGTTTAGTGGTGATGTAGGAGGGCGGTTGGACTGGATCATCTTGAAGGTCTTTTCCAACCTCGATGATTCTATGATTCCATGATTCTATTCATGCAACTATATGTACACACAAGTCCTAAAGAAGATGAGGAGCAGCAGCATTTTGTATAAAGTGTAGCCTGTGCAGTTAATTAGCTTTCAAATTCAGGCCTATCCAGTAACCCAGACAGGAAGTACCAAGCAGATGAATTATTCCAGCTGGGTCTTCTGCTGTGATATATCTGGTTTTCATACTGTTAGCCTCTAAGCAGATGACACATCACTGCTGCTGTGAGGTATCTCATCTATGTTTTGGAGAAGAGTCTTCTTGGGTAAGACTCTAAGCCCAGAATGAGTGACAGAGTCCTGCCAGATCATCTCTACCTACCTCTGCTGCACTCTGTACAACCTTTGTGAAAGAGAAGAATGAAGTCACACATCTGACTCTTTCTTATTTGGACTGTAAACAAATAAAGAACAACTAAGAATCGAATAGTACTGAAGACATCTGACAAGTCATTAAAAGAAAAGTATAAGCAATAGTTCTCAGTATGACACCATAGGGACAATGATGCTTGCACCTAGAAGAACTAGGATCAAGCAAGTCTTCCTGAGGTACCCAGATGCTGTAAAAATGTGTCTGTCTACTCGTTTGCAGACATTTTTACTGTCATAAGTACCCTTTCTGGCAGTACATACCATGTTTATTTTGATACTTTTGAATTCTGTAGGGGAAATTGGATTTTGATTGCTGCAGAATAATCAGTCTCACATAGCAGTGGAGTTTGCAATAGAATGTCTCAGCAAAGATTCTGGTATTTCATGTTAAAACTTAGTATTATGCATTTCTGTTCAGCTCTCTTCACAACACTTCCTCAGATGCCTTCTTAGACAGTAAAATCTGGTAATAATTATCAAACACCATACACACTGTTTACAATAGAGTCATATTTCTTCTTTTTTTCTTGCATAAAAAGTAGAATGCTGCTGAAAAGTGCCCAAACGTCTGCTATGTTCCATGCCAATACAGCAGCTCAGCCAAATATGCAGAGAGAAGTTTGCCAAATAAAAGAAAACATAACAAATTGGTAATGGTTTCTATCTTGACAGAAAATGAAAATTATACCTCGATGTGTGGCCACTCATGTGGACACATAAAAATGTCTTAGAGGCAATCATTTTACCTCAGATAACACACGCTGACAGTAGAGCAAAGCATACTGGCAGGCTTTCACTTCCCATAAAAAGAGCAATCATGACCTACAAAATGGCCTGGAGGAATCACATAATTTGTGCATATCATATATGCATATGCCATACATTAATTATATTTAATAAACATAAAGTAGAACTATTGTCTTTTGAAGAGTAGTTTGGAATTAAGTAGCAATTTTAAAACGTAAAGTCGCTATAGCTATCCTAAATATTCCAAAACAACCAAGACATTGAAAACATAAACTCTTATCACAAAATATGAATTTTAACTTTCCAAGAGATTCCAACAAACATTAATAGCTGTTAGAAGACTTCATTGCTTTGTTAATGTTGTATGTGTTTATTGCAGATAAGTGTAACATGTACATTATACAATTTATTTAGCTTCAAAGTAAATTCTTTGAAAATACTGCCTCATCTGTCTGTAAGCATGCACATTTACCGTGCAGCAAAATTAATATTATGATAATTATTACAGTATTATGCAGTTTGTAAGTCTTCGATTTAGAGCAATTCTGAATGCAACATTATTTTATCAGCAAAATACAACTTTATAATTTGAAATTGCAACACTCCATTCAGTATGAATTACAGAGAAAAGAATTATTGTCAATTAGATATCAGTAGTTACTCAGAAATTAAAAGGAAAGATAGTGATGGGACTCTGTAAAGGTCTTTAAAAGACTAGTTATAATACTGTGACAAGAAAACAGCAGACATGGAGACAGGTCCTTCAGGTTCATTGAAAGGCTGCATAAAGGAGGCTTTGACTGGACATTAGGAAACCTTTCTTTATGGGGAGGGTGGTCAAACACTGGAACAGGCTTCCGAGAGAGGTGATCGATGCCCCAAGACTGTCAGTGTTCAAGAGTCATTTGGACAACGCCCTTAATAACAGGCTTTAAGTTTTGGTCAGCCCTGAACTGGTCAGGCAGTTGGACTGCATGATCATTGTAGGTCCCTTCCAACTGTAATAGTCTATTCTGTAATTCTTGGAGAACTTAGAAGCACACTGGTAGCTCAGAAGGATCTCAAAATATCTATGTTACCCCTCATCCTCAAAGAGCCTGAGATATGAAAAGACATAATGGAGAAAGACTATGTCGTTTGAAGGAGTAACCAAATAGACGGTGACAAGAGAAAACTTAAAATAATAGCAAGTTAGTAATAAGAATTATCCTGAACGAGGCAAGATTTAGGAAATAATTTTCTCTATTGTTTCAAAAACAATAACCCAAAGCCAAGATGTTTGGATGTTTGTGTTTTGATTTATCTGTTAAAATAGCCAAAGAACATAAGCACAAAAAGCAAGGCTGTATTTTCATATAATGGAATTAATATTTAAAGTAGAAAGAAAACGTACACTTCAGAAACCTAACCTGCACTTATATTTTAAAATAAAATGTTCTTCTTAGGTACAGTAACTAAATAAATAGGGAGAGATAGAGCGGGGTTTGGTTACATTCTAAAGTTACAAGAAATTCTCAGTTCTTCCATGAAAAAAAAAAATAGTTTTAAATAAAGAATATAATTGATAAAATAAAGAGCAAAATGCTTGAGTTGCTATAGTTTTGAAAGAATCACAGGATTTTTAATAGACTACTTAGTAACACTTAAGCACATTTTCAGTATCTGTTAAGATGAGAGCAGACTATAATAATGCCCAAGAAGAAACACTAAAAAATAAATGCACTCATTACACAATACTTCTGTAAAAATGCTGTTTTATAAACTGCAGTAATTCTACACCAAGTGCTATACTACTAGTGTTAGTCCTTCTGCCAGTACATGTGCCTGAACTTTTCTGCAAATCCTAGAAATTGCCTTGTGAGGTCTCAGCTCAATTTGGTGAAAAGGAAGAAGGTGTGAAGGTAAAGTTGCAGAATCTGTGTAGCTTTATCTTACTAAATTAAAATATATGCAATGATTTGTTATGTATATGATACAAATAAGAAAGGAAATGTAAGAGTGAGCTAAAATTTTACCCTCATCAACACAACTGGTCTCAGAAGTTGCAATTCAGCTTACCTTTCATGACCTACCATTTTTAAATTTTATTTTTTTTTATAGTACGTATCTTCAGTCTTAAGATATTCTGATTCAATATATAAAAAACTTAAACATTTTTATAATACAGCTTGCTGTAACTCAATGTGTAATTTACAGATAGTTGAAGAATTTCATCTATCAACATGTGGAAAAAAATGGGAATTAAGATGTAAAAACCATTTTTCGTCCCATATATTATCTTCCCTTAAGAATCTTTTTTATGGTGTCTCTTCTCATTTCAGTATGTACATCTCTGTCATCTGTAGAATGACTGTAAAAATATCTAAGTTACTTAAGACAGTCTGTATTTCTTACCAATGCTAACTGTCTTCTCATCTGAAAGAAGCAACTCCATTAACATGGTTATCTTGCAGTTTTGTATGAGTCCTCTCAAAACAGATGCAGGAGGCAGTAACCACATTTAGTTACATCATTATTTATTTTCTAGTTAAAAAGGGTGTCTAATGTACATGTTTGTACATTTTAGTTTTTCTCCTTATTGTAATTCCATTCTTTTCAGGTCTAGTTACTGGTACTAGTTTGGAGATTTTGGGGCAGGTAGGTACCCTATTAGTTATTCCAAGAAGGGAGACATTAGGAAGATCATAAGGGTACACGTGACATATTTTTGCCTAATAATTTTAAGTTATCTGAGATACATAAATATTGCTTGTCTTAAAACACTTGCTGAGAACTTTGTTAAAGTTTCTATTTTAGTGGCAGTTTTGCTGTAGCTGTGATGGCTTGTGCTACGTTTTTTTGCTAGTAATTTTATGCAGATATTTTTATTGTCATCTAACAGCTTGCAGTCTAGGACTTCAGGCTCACACTTAAAAACATACTGATTTTTACCCCCCTCATTATTTAAGGTGGTTCTTTGGATAGAAGATGAACACGAGACAACATGGTGCAAGTTGCTTTCTTGACTGGGAAGTGTTGTAGTCAAAACTTCTGCAATGCTTTATCGCTTCCAGTTCTACCCTGCTTCCTTGGGGTCACACTTCAGATGAATCTATAAGTGTCTCTTCATCTTATTCATCTGTCTTTAAAGTACTTACCACACAGAGTTTTAGTAGGACTTACAATTACACAAAGCAAAATGTCTTCTACTCTCCCACCTTATTTTCTAGAGTACTAAATCAGTACATTCTAGTTGACTCCTGCAGCAGCAACTGTCTTCACATCTGGTATTTCTGCTACTCCTTAAATTTACGCTTAACAGTGAGACTATGTTAGTGCAGTAGGATTTCCAGCAGTAAACACAGAAATCCAAATCCAAACTCACCATCCTTCGTCGTTATCTACTTCAGGTTCAGAAACTTCATTTTCAGGAGTTTCTTCAATTGCCTGGGTTAACTTTGATTTAAATCGGTCCAACAGTGCCAGTGTCTGAAATAAAAATGGTCTTAGAGAACTTATATGTATTTATATACAACAGGCATATACAACATTTAAAAATCATTATTATTTTGAGAGATACTACACTGAGATGGAAGAGAGAGCTTTCACACGAATTTGAAAGAAACATTGTAGAAAGGCAAGTGAGAGACTGAGAGACAGCAGGGCATGGGCGGTGTGAGAATGCGTTGAGTGCGCCCATCAAGAGAACAAGCAACAGTGAGCAAGCAACAATGAGACGAGAGGGCTTGTCAGGCTGCCTAGTGAACTCAAAATGCATACTGAAGGAACAAAAACTCGTGGCTACTTATAGATTAAAATAGCTAAATAAAAAACACTGACTGCTGACAACAAATTTTACTGCTTGAACCTGCTATTTCCTTCTTATAAAGCAATGCATTGTATAAATTGCAGATCATTCAAGCTTTGAAGACTCAGTTTGACTGATATTTATACACTTTACATTGCTGATCTTTTAAATTATGGACTGACATTGAAAAAAACTCAAAGCTTTTGACTCAAATACAATGAACCATCTTAACTAATTCTACAGATACAGGTTCTTCTGCTGCATACATTATGTTCATACTGATTTGTATTTGGTATATTGTCCTCTAGCTGATATTGCTCTGTCTTTCAGCTACAATGAAGTCACCAAATCTCAGGCAACACCTGAAAATTGTACTGCAGGTCTTGTCTCTGATCACCTGGAATGAGATTTTGATTATACAAGAATTGTATGCCTGAGCCTTGTGATGGGAGAGGGTACTCTTGAAAAAAAGGGCAGACCATAAGAAAAATTTGCACAGCCCACAGCTTATTTCTTGCTGATATCTGAGACATTCCTGGAAAGGAAAGCA
The DNA here is from genome assembly GCA_013398125.1 of Aegotheles bennettii. NCBI lineage: Eukaryota > Metazoa > Chordata > Aves > Caprimulgiformes > Aegothelidae > Aegotheles > Aegotheles bennettii. The sequence continues at coordinate 32,172 of VZRW01005195.1, forward strand.
TCAGGGAATAAGCACTTGACTGAATTTATGTGGCAGGCTACATTTGATCTGTAGGTGATAGGTTGGCCACCTATGTTGTAAAACACCTCCGTATGGCTGTTTAGTTTTGTTTGGTCAAGTTTTTCAAATTTAAAAGAATAAAAACTAAACAAGAATAGAAAACAGAAATAGGAAATACCAGAAGTGTTCACTGGAATCAAATTTCCTTCTGGGAGCAATCTTAACTTTATGAGTTTCCTGGCTTTTGAATTCTTTCAAAAACATATTTTAGCAGTGCCAAAAGCAGGTTTTGAAGGTTTTTTGCATTTATTTTCTTTATTTTCTGTTTAATCTTCTGTTTAAGATGGGAAAGGAAAATTTCAAAGATATTTGTGCCTGCAAGTCATTCCAGTTCTATAGCTTTCCATACTATTGCAAACAATCCGCTTGTGACATATGAGACAGCAAACCTCTGCCTAGGCCATCAGAGGAAAACAAACTAACTCTTTTTACATGAATTTGTGACCAACCAAAGCCACATTCCTTGTGTCTTATCTAATTTTCTCTCATGTCAGCATTCCCGTGAATAGACCTGGTGATAGAAATAATCTCCAAATATCTTAGCAGGCATTTTTGCAGTGAGTGATTAGATACCATACTGCGGATCAAATAACTTTACAAACTGACCCTTGTAAAATTGCAAGATTAGGACTTCTAATATCTAGTATTGTAAGGAGACACATACCTTTCCCCCTCTTAAATTCTTGTACAGAGGGTGGAAAATGGTTTTGTGCTGTAGGACCAGGTAGGAGGGATGCAAGGCTAGAAGAGGCTCTCCACAAGTGAAATGGATTACAAAGAACTTGATTAATTATTGTTGAATTGTTGCCAGCAAGGTTACATAAATAAATCTTAAGATCTACTAAAATACACATCCGTGTCATCTCATCTTGTTTTCCTGTGATGTCCAGGACATGGCTGATATAAATTCATTAGAAGTGGTTTCAAGTCCCTTGATCCACATTGCCAACAGATTCAAAGTTAATGGGCTTTTGAATGTACAAAGTTTCCATAAACTTCTAAGTTTAGAGCTAAATCAGCTTGCCACGTGTATGAAGGTTTGCCAGCTGCTGCTTTGAAGTTATTAAGCCTCAAGTTTCCAATCTCTTCTAGCTTCAACAGTCAAAAATGAACATCTTCGTAGCTGAATTGACATGGACTTATAAACCAGTGCGTTTGATGTACTGAACAGAATTTAAGTGACTGATATTTTCTACTTCACAGTTAGTTTCATATATTTAAGAATTTCACGCTTTCCTACTTTAGAAAAAAAATATTGTATGTAAAAGTTCACTTTGCTCATATTTGCATACTAAAGTCCACATACATCCTAACTGATTTTGAAAAATATTTTTCATTATATTTAAAAAGGGTTTTCTCTAGAGTTCAGTTAAAAACTATTTCTGCTCATTTCACAATACCAAAAGGTATAGATGTATTTAATCTGTTTAAAACATGATATAAAACTTAAAAAAATGCATCTTAGACAGATGTTAAGTATGCAGATTTCCGTCCCAATGTTATCTTGTGGCAAGCTGCAGAGCAAAGGAAAACACTGTAAAGAAACGCAAACTCTTGTAATCAAGGACACCTCTGCATGGGTAGTATTTTCTTTTGGAAGATTTTAGTGACTGAACTGATAGCACTTTGAAATACACATTGAAACTTCACCTACCTGTCTACCTGGATAATCAAAATAGGGGATTGAAATGTACATATTTATTTTTACAAATAATAAGGTTATTTTGATGGAAAATGAAACATAACAGATTTTAGAACTTTATTTTTACACAAATGAAGAACAAAACATTTTCAGAACTTTTTCTGGATTTTTTTTTTCCCCAGGTTGTCAAACTGTTACCTGATCTTCACGAGAAACCCCTTTCTTTGGCTGCTGCTTCCGCTTGTCTTCATATTTTCTCTTTTCCTGAAGGTATTCTTCAACAACACTGTTTGGAGCAGGTTCCTCCTCTGAATAATAAAATATATTTGGTTAAACAAATTAAATTTGGTTTCATGATTTAGTATTATTTTGGAGATAATCTGTGACTTCTGAAATACCAAGCACAACACCACTTCCATAAAATGTTTCAGTTGTATTGCTTTCTCAGTAAGTAGAATGATTTGCTACTTGCTGAAATGAAAAACACAACACTACTGGGAAGAGAAAGAGTCCAAAAAATTTTGTTTCTATTTTATTTTACTATGGAGCTAGGGAAAGCAGGGTAACAGAAATAAAAATGCTGATGTTAAGATGAGAAATGAAAACTGTTGAAATTCCTTTAACAGGTTTATCTTAATTTCTCAAGATCTTTCTTGGAGCAGCCGAGCTGTTATGCGTATTAATATTCTGTGACTATTTGTTACAGAGTAGATAAATACAGACAAATACTGCCTACAGACGAATTCAGTTTTCCTGTTTCGTAGGCTGAAGTAGCCACAAATCAGATCCTTGATCTTGGGAAAAAAAATGTAACATTTAAACAGAGTCCATCTTGTCAATCAGGAAAAAACCTCTGTAGTAACAAAGTGTACTTTTGAGCTACTTGACAAAGAGCTACTCTCCTTTGTCTTTTTTTAAAAGTTTATTCTCTGCAGAATTTCCACTGTCATGACAAATTAATAATTTAACAGGACAAAATCTCAATCTGAAAATTGATCAACACCATCCTTTCACATTTTCTTCCTTTTAAATAGCATTAAGACATTCCACATATTGATTTAGTATATCTGAAATTTATTTACGCATATTTACAGAATTGTTATTCCTGATGAGGAACAGGAGTATAAAACCTCCAGATGTCCACTGCAAATGATGAACAGAAAACATTTACAGAGGAAATGGTTTCAACAAATTTGAGGATATACACCCTGATGAACTGTAAATCTATATCAAACCTTGTGTCAGGTTTTTTTTTAGATGAATGCTGATAGCTTGACAGAGAAGATTTTTGATTCCAAACTAAATTTCTCTCACTTAAAGTTCTTAGTAAGATTTATAAATATAGCATTTCATAGTAATAAGAAACAAATTTGTAATGCTGTATCTACACAGATAATATTTGTTTATATATTTCTACAAATAACATATTTTATCTCCTTTTTATTCTAATTTATATGTTGCACGTATGTATTTAAAGAATATCAGAGAAAACAATCAAACATACACAATACCATTCAGAGCTGGGGTTTTTTTTCCTGTTTTCCAGTTGACAGGTTGGATATAATGAAGAACAGGGGATTACAGGTACCAGCAATGTAAAGAAAGAAAAAGCCATCTTCTAGAATAACCAAAAAAGGAAAATGCATAGACACATAGACATTTTGAGATGATTAAGCATCTGAATGAATGAAATCAAATCTGCCATAAAATCTCTCATAGCATAATGTCAGATGAACTGAAGAGAACAACAAAATACAACATCAAACTACAAATCGTGATGGTTCAGCTCCACCTTTCCCCCTGTTATCTTGCTCTCTTCTACTGAGGTAATCAAAAACCCCATTCTTGATTCAAGACCAAGTCCTTGTTAAGACAAAACACTGATTTTTGCATAAATGCATGCACACAATCAAAGCTGTTGACTGTGTGAAAACAGTATACTGCCTTGTTGTACTAGTATTTAGCCTCTATATAAATAACCTGAACTACAAAACCATGTGCTTTCTTATAGAAAACAACCTCTCAGGTGACATTTACCTAAAGGGGTGCTTCGAAATGAATCCCATTTATCAGATGGTAAGTATAATTGCCCATCTATGACAAGCAAAAGAATTGAGAAGGGAGTTCTTGAAACCTTATGAAAATGCCAGTATCAAGCTGGACATAAACATTTAAACCTGTGATCCAAACTTCAATATACATATGGTGAATCTAATGAAGATGTGATCCTTATTCATACAAGTCTTTTGACTAAGATTTTAGTTTAATCTAGTGCAGCTCAAATATAATTCTCATACAAATAGGTTAAATTCCTTGGCAGTTGTGTGTTTGTGTATTTTTATCACACTCATATGGTTGTCACTTACTGTTAACACAAATAATTTAAATTTCATTTTAAGACTTCTCTTGAGATTATTGTTTTATTAGGTCTTTGCCTGTCAGAGTTTTTCTAATCCTCAACTTCATTCTCTGTCTCCTAAGAAAGCCTTTTCAGAAGTCAGACAAGAGATAATCAGATGCACCTGAACTAACTTCAGAGTGAGTCAACCAAAACAGTTATGCACTTGTATGCATCATATTTCTGCACCTTTCATTAAAATGACTTAAAGAAGTGCTTGTATTTCTCCAGGAGGTCTTCTAACCTATTACTCCACATTGAAAACAAGTAATGCAACAATAAAGATTTTCAAGAGCTCCTAAGTTAATTGGTTTCTAACACATTTTAAAACTTTTGAAAACTCCAAACAATCATTTCAAAACCATAAACAGTGCCTATTTTAAAATATAAATAAAATATTCAGTTTTGATAACTAGAAATTATTTGATAAATCATTTAGTGTCTGCATGAATAAACACAGGTAATTAGCAAGCAAAAGGAAATATCTGGAAGAGAGTTTTATTGGTGGGAAGAACTCTTTTAAAATGTCAAAAACCCTTTTAAAATGTTAAAATATATTGCTGACTACTACTTCATATCTTCCAGTCAGCGTCCCAGAACCCCTCCCAATCTTTTGCAACAGAGCTGGAAAAAAGGAGAACCACAGCACTGTATGATGGACTTGACCTTCACATCAAGCTTGAAAAACTTAAGTCCAGTTTGCTGATCCAGCAGAAGCATAAGAATAATTACATTGATATTAAAATATTTAAGGTCCAAATTCCTTAATCTAAGATGATTTACTTAGACAAAAATGAATGAAACATGACATGAATACCCAGCAGTGAAAATAACAAACACAGATCACAAAGACCTTGCACACTTGTGCCCGAGAGGCATCTCATCATAAATATTAAGTAGTATCAGGCAAAGAAAGATTTTTTCTTCAGTTTGAAGAATTTGCTCTGTACCTTCTGTCAAGAAGGAAGGTGAGGGGGGGGAAAAGGAAAAAGACAACCTTCCATATTGAAAATACACTTCAGCCTACTTTTAACAGAATTTGTAAGTACATTACGAATTACCTCAGCTAGCTTGAGTTACTGCCAAGATACCCTTCATCTTACACTGACAAAAACTTCAGCTTTTAAGTAACTTATTTTCTTTCAAATAGATTCTTCTATCCTGAAATATTCCTTTAAGGAGTAACAGATGCCAACCTGATGGTGTAATCTAACCTAAAACTTTGGTTTTGGGACATGGTTTCCAGTGATAGCCTGAAACTAAGAGGGAGATTCAGAAGTCTTTAAACCAGAAAGGAAGACATTGATTTTTAAAAAAATACAGAGGGATTAATTTTGCTCACACTTAAATTAGGAACAGTTCAAATGATGTCAGTTTTTAACTACAAGATTGCAGAAGTATAACAAAGACATGAGAACTTAATCCAAGGGTGTTGAACTAAACCAAATGGCAGTCTGGATGGTTTTGGATCAATCCCTAAGTAGGAAGTGGAGCAGAAGAGAACGCTTGGTAAAGTAGCTTTAAGCTTAATTCCTAAAGCACCTGGTAAATTTAATAGCATAATAAACACTCAACAAAAGTTGCATCAGATATGCTCTACTTCAGAAACTGCAACTGAATTTTATCTTACACTTAATGAAAACCAAGAAGTATGAATTCTAGGCCTGCTGACTGTGGTAGATCAGAAAAGTATGATCACTGCTTATGCTGACGTTCATATTGGCCTTAATGACTGGGCTTCATTCCTAGCATTGCAGGTGGGGTAACTTTGGCTTTGCATGCACACCAATTGTGGCACAGATTAGGTACAATTTGAGACAGATGTGTTTCTGACAGTATGCACACAGTTTTCCACAGTACAAACTTTGTTATTTTCTCATTTTGTTATTTGTATCAGTCTTGACAAACATTGTAATAATGACTGTCTTTGTAACAAAGGAGGCAGAATCTGTATAAAATCTAGAGAAGTAGTTTGGTTTGCTGAAAGTATTACCAGAAACACAGTGATCTTCAGAAAGGCAGAAACAATACATATTGTGACAGAGAAAAATATATGCTGTTTCTCAAGGTTTAATGTCACCATAAAAAAATAAAGAGCCTACAGTACTGACAAGGATCAATGAAAGAATTTGGGTTTATGTTTTTTTCTTTAATGATGTACACCTAGCATGAAAATTTTTACACAAATAGACTTAAGTATCTTGTATTACAAAACATTCCTGATATGCTGAACTTCACAATAGTAATCCTATTAACTCTTGTAATGCACTTTGCATATATAATCACAAGTTCATGCAGAACTGAGGTAAGATATCAAGGAGAGTGTACAAAGGAATCCATATCAATAGGCACCCCAGTTTATTTATCAGGGTTTGTATATGTTTTAAATCTGCCGGACCCATTAAACCTCATCAGTATCTTAAATGCTTTCTTTAGCAACTCAGATGACACATACAATAAAAACCCTACTGTCCAGAATTTTCAAGAAATGCATGGTAGAGTTAGACTAAACACCACAGGGTAAACAAAAAACTGAAAAATACTGGACAACTCGTTTGCAATAAAAGAAGTTATGACTGCATATTTTGGTGCATTAATATAAGAGGCCTAAAACACATTCTGTATTTGTGCATTACATTCCACTTTTAGCTATTCATCAATATTCAGTTTATATTGCATTCTTCTGGAATTATAGAAGTATGCAATACCGATTTTAAAAATCTTAATGAGATTCAAATCTTGAAAAGAAAAACAATTTTTGTTCCAAACCAAACAAGATCCTTATGAATTACACAAGAAATTCTGATATGTCTTAATATTTCATGAATTAAAATGGAATTTCTATCAGAAGTGACAGGTCGTGAACTTAATGCCACTTTCTATAATTAAGATCTGAGACAGATAACACACTTGTTCCAGAATCCAGGAAAAAAATGTTCTTCCAGCATTAAATACTAGGTCTATGAAAATAAAAACATTAATTTACTGTAAAATAATATAAAAATTAATTTACCAGAAAATACAATATGAAATAATGTTATCCTTGAAAGAACTTTTTATATACTCTCATTTTTTTTTGTTTAGGACTAATTCTACTTGTGGTTTTCTTTGCATCTTTAACCACTATTCAGTTACTTTTATTATAGCTTTGGCTTGTCTAAATCCTGAAAAGCCACTGTTTGCTCACAAGTTAGTTAAGAGTCAGGAAATATTTACTAACTGTGAATAACTGAATAGATTTGCTTACAGAAATGACTTTGCAGGGTTGGACTAATTACTGGGTTTTCAGTTTGCAACAGTGAAAAAAGCAACAGTTCTATAATAACCTTACTAGTTCATTTAGCCAACTCAAATAATAGAATCTTAGAAGTAATTCCTAGAGCGTCAAATAATTTCTTTGAAAGAGCAGAGCCCACTAATTTGTGAAACAGTGAAAAACTTTTATATGCGACAGTAGAGGTTTCTGGTGAATCTTTTCTGAACTTTGGTGGCTTTTAGGTACACAGTTTGAGTCTAAAAGATGGTTAATTTCCTACTGTCAATTTTGAGCACATGCTTAAGAGTACTACTAAAATCAAAGCTCGCTTACAGTGAGGTTTTTTTCCTCTTTTCTTTTGCAGAGAGAAAAGAGGAAAAACTATTCACTTTAGCAGGGAAGAGACTGAACAGGGATGCAAGGTATTATTTTATGAGATTAAATGAGAGAAAAAATGTAAATAGTGGAAAAAAAAGAAAAGCTTTGCAGTGACACATTCAAGTTGCATACTTTGATAAAATGCAGATATACTGCACATACTGCAAAACCTTCATACTTTATTTATGCTGCATACTTTCCAAACCATCAAAATTTGGATTTTGTTGTTTTCATGATGTTCTCAAGGGTTCACAATTCTGTTAAAGTCTCAAACTTCAGGAATCTTTTTGTGTAAGACAGGACTTAAATATTGAAGTGCCACTGACATTACCCACACTTGATAATAAAACAGAAATAAAAGATAATCTCAAATTGGCATCCTTGCTAGATTTTGAGAGTTTTCTAAACCTTCAATCACTTCATTCCCATACCACAATGAAAAAGAAAGCAGAAAATACTTCATGTCTTGGTAGAATTCTTATACTTGAATGCTGGTTTTTACATTAGTTGTTAGGTTTCTCAGTTTAGATAGTATTTTTGTAGCTTTTCTGTTTTCTCATGTGTGACAATTAAATTTCATCATCCACAGATTATCAGACAGCTTACAAAAATTTTCTAATAAGAAAAAATACAATACTTAAATACTTAAATACTACTACTACTTTAAACCAGCATATAGTTAAACAACTGGGCAGATGGTATTTGTCTAAAGCAAATTTCATTGAAGTATATTCACAGGCTTACACTATAGAGCTTTGAAAAGTGTGTATTTTTCAAATATTTGATTAAGTACTTCAAAATGCTGAAGTAATTCAGCACTCAAACGATAATGTTTGATGTAATTTCTGGCATCACTACAGCAAATGTCACATAAAAGAAAAACATCTTATTTAGAGTAAGGTTTTGACAGCAGTCTGGCATAGTCAACAGTCTTATTCACAAATTGGAAGGCTGGTTATAATCAAACATGTAGGGAAGGAATTAGTTTTTTTCTCTGTCCTCTTGAAACAATGTAAACACTTACAGTTTTACCCCCCAATCTTCCCTAATTACTCTAATCTCTGAATCCAGGAAAAAAATTAGGTAGGCATAATATGTAACATGAACTATTTGAAGTAGTGATACTAATGTGATACCAATACTAATAAGATATGCCAGTGGATGTAAAATAGATGTGTTATGTTGCCACCCATTCATTAGTGTCCTCCCAGAATCGGCCCTGATCTTGCAAGAAGGCCAGTAAGACCTAAGCCCTATTCTCACAGTTCTGTGGTCTTCAGTGAATTTCTCCTGCCATGGTTGCAAGTTTTGGCTGAGATGCACTGTTTATAAATCAAGCACAGAGTCATATTAATGCAGTTACATAGCCTCTGAACTAGCATTCTTTCTTAATGCAGCCAGCTCAGAGCATAGGCAGACACTGCAAGTGTCTGCACCATCTACACAGATGTACCTGATACATCATGACACAACTCACTCTCCATCACACATCCCCCAAAAGGCACAGAACAATGGAAAAATCTCCTATTACACACATATTAATTTCCTGATAGTAGTCTGTTTTAAATATTTGCAATTTCTAATATTTTAACTAATGTGGAATAAGTAAACTGTTATACATCCAGCAGACTGTCTTGAATGTTGACAGCTCTATTGCATTGATGAAAATTCAGGCCAATAAACTAAAAGTGACTAAGTGAACTAAGTGAGAGATAATAAATGCTTTTAACTTAGATACAAAATTACTTGCTCAGATACAACCCTGTTTTATTTTCAATTACATTTTCCCCACCTCTTCTCCCCTTCCCCAAGTTAGTACTTCCTGTACTGGAATCTAGTACTTAGTGAAATTTACTTTTGTTTCTTGATGATTAATAAATTCATAGTTTTCTAACAATGTTTTCCCAATAGTCATAAGGTCCAGTGTAAATACTCAGTCCTGTTTCAGTTTTGATAACACAGCAACCTTAAAGTACAATATAGTGAAGTGATGTTACATAGACCAAAGTGAAGTTTAAGATTCAACACCATGCTAGTTTTATAAAAACTTCCAAATATTTACAATTCTAAGTGTTTTCACAGTTAATATGATTAAGAAAGTTTTCAGGCCTTTGCTCTATGAAATTCTGCTTCTTAAATTACTATTGCAATGTCACTACAAGACTGCAGTATTACTAGGTTAGCAGTCAAAAGCTGCTACTTGATATTTCTAATATATATACTAAATTTTAATCTGTATCTTCTTCAAAACTGATGCTTCAGAACTGAAACGTTCCAACAGACTTTACAGAAGAAATATGAGTACCTGGCTAGAGTGATAAAGGGAAACTACAGCAAACTGCTTTTAGCTCCATTTGAACCATGCAGACTCAAACATAGCTCCGGATCACTTTTCTGTCTTTGGGTCACCCCTAGTTAAATGGCTGGAATTCACAAAAGACAGGAAAACTATGGCTACTTCAACATTACCCAACAATACTATGAAACAGGAGCAAAACTGTGATGCCAAGGCCCTGATACGCTCAGTATACATTTTGTGGGCTGTTCTATTTTAGACTACTAGTTGGAGCTCATCAGGTGTGCTCCTGGAATGCACTTTCCAGCGTGGCTTCATTCAAAAGCGTACATCTGGTCTGAAGTAAAACACTAATGTAGATGTAACCTTTTTCTTAAAATTCCTATTAAATTTTCAACTTTGCCCAGGTATTCTTGAAGCCTGCAAGTTCCTTCATCTTTTACCAGAAATGTATCTATCATGCAACTGTACTTTTCTTTCCATGTAGGTGAGAAATGTTGTACTATTCAAACGACAACAAATGGATAGGATTATGAAGGACATCTGGAGAATGATTTCTAAAATGCAGTGGTTAGAATCCAGAAGTGAAAACTATTTTAAACTTCATACTAACAAACTTTATATAAATCATAGTAACTAGTCAGAAAGACAGTATTATAGGAAGAGATATTTAGCAAGTGCCAGTTAACGCTGCCAGCATTTTAAAACTTTTTGACATCAGCTTAGATTGAGACAAAAGCAGCCAACAGGAAAACATTGGATAGTTTCATCACCTAATTATTTTTGTATTATAATTTAAGCATACTACTTCATCATCAAGTCTTAATGTTTGAGAACCTTAGGTGGATTCTGGCATAGCTGATACTTTGTTACATATTATTTACTTTTAAATAAGAAAACCAAAATACTTTCCTTTTCCCTGAAAAATTAAAAATATATTTCTAGAATCTTAGTTTTTCCTATATGTCACAAATGTGGACCCACCATTGCAAGCCACAGAATATGCTATTGTTATTCTTGACTCAATAAAGACAGAAAGTTTCCTTACTAAACAAATTTAGACAGTAAGTTTATTTACTAAGTAAATCTACTTCCTTACTAAATAATCTGCTTACTAAAGACAGTAAACGAAACTTCAAATGACATACACAATGTGACCTGTAAAATGATGCAAAAGACACTTAGCCTACATGTTAAAATCTCTCTGTTACTTAGCTCAGTTTCCCCCTTTTAGTCTCAATTTTGGCAATACAACAAGTGAACTGTTGTTCTGATAAATTAGCAAAGACAATCTGACTCCTGAAATCTTAAGGACAGTTTAAAAAAATTTACTTAAGCTTGAATCTCCAACTTGTTCTGTTTTCATTGCTACTGGCTTTGAAAAAATACCCAACTGAGAGATGGAAAAGGATTTAGAGGTAAAAAAAATATCAAAGCATGGACGAAGAAAACCAAAAAAGTAAGTTTTGATTATTTACCTAGCTATTAATATATGGATTTTATTTGACACGATAGAAATCCCTTAGCAGCAAGAACAGGAGATTACATATTTTATTTATTCCTATACAAAAACTTTTCTCAAAGCCTACGTGTGGCTGTCCTCCAGGGCCATCCCTTTTTGCAAAACTATTTTTTTACAGAAGAGAATATGATCACAACACATATTTTATTTACATGGTTTCCCTCAATGATTAACATTTTAAAATTTGTTATATTGGTTTCAATAAAGTCTTGTGTCAAAATACATGGTATTTATGGAAACTTTCTCGCTGTTTTCTGCTATGACTGTCAATATGCATCCACAGCTAGACAGAGGACCATTAATGTATTTTCCAATGAAATGTCTAACGAAAAGACCATGTGGCAGTACTCAGTAAATTCTGATATTTCACAATGGTGTTTTGATCACTTTTAAATCTTTGGTATCATAAACTCATGTCTTAATTAAAGCTGTTCTTATATTTAATCCAGAATCTTTTATAAGCAAAACTATATGCCAATTATACAGCAAATCTACCATCTGCCTTTAAGCACCATATGTTCATTCTAACTAAATGTAGTAACAGTTTTCTCTCCTTCAAGACCTTATCAATTATTTTTAATGAGTTTTTTACAGTTATTCTTTGGGTGTGGATTTCTTAATGGTATATTCTATACCATCAGAAAATTTTTTACTTCCTTTGATCATCTTTTGATCATGTGTATTACATTTCTTTGTCCCAGACTTCCTCAAAATGGAAACATCATTACGACACAGACTTTCTCTTTGCAGGGTATAGACAAAATAACTCACTACATAACCAGAATAAGTTATTTGAAGAGAAAGTAAAATGTAAAGAAAGTACTGCCTTATTGAATTATTTTGGCAGACCTACAACCAAGTCTTTATTATAACTGCTTGATTGAAAGGCTCACAGTGATGGTAAAGACAATGTTTTTGGTAATACTTTGACCTAACTATGAGATTAGCATTAACTTAGTTTCTCCTCCTTATCAAAACCTTCTTCTAGGTCACATCTTACCTTTCTTTTGATTAAGCTGTGCTTCACAGAATCTTAAAAAGCAGAACACCTAAGCCCACCACTTCTAAAAGGCAGGATGAACATCAGTTCTAAGATGTATTTGCCTTATCTACGGAAAAATTCTACTTTTTAGGTAATTTATTCCAACACTTATCTTTAGAAAGTTTTCCCTAACATTGAAACTCTTTAGCTGCAATTGAATCCTATTACCTTATGTCCTCTCCACAGGGATTACATAGAATAATTTCCTCTCCATAGTAGCCTTTAACAGTCTTGATAATCATTAATATGGATCCTTCTATGAAGTCATCTCTTCTCTAAACTAAACAGCCCCAATTTTTACAATCTTCAAATATTATGCTTTCCAGATCATCAATCACTAGATCATCAATCAATAGATTCTGTGATTCTGTGATCACTTTCATTGCTCTCCTCTGTGCTCCCTTAAGATGCCTCGTATCTTTTTTCATGCACAATCACCAAAACTGGGTAAAGGATTCAGGCTGAAGACCTGGTCAGGCTGAATAAAAAATGAGTCTGTCTTGCCTACAACAGTTCATTTTATATGTTTTACAGTATACTTTAGTCTTTTTCAATAGCATGGCACTATCAACTTGCTCTCAGCTTTCTACTATGTTTCATAGACTTTAAGCTGCCTAAGTGCTACCTAACATCTTGCGTTTGTGTAATTTGTGAGAGAGATACAAACCACTTCCTATAATATTTTTTCCCCATAAATATATTTTGTTTACCATGAGCTGAGTTTTACCTTCTATGAACTGACTCAATATACCAACTTAGCACAAAACTATCTTACCAAAGAAAACCAGGACTGCTTTAGCCAACTCCATAATATACTTCAGTGAATGCCATCCAAGTTCAAATGATTTTAATGTACCTAATTTATCGAAGCAGTCTCTGGTTGCTTGTTCTGTATCTGAACACTTCCTTCTATGTCACTGATCACCTAGAATCACAGAATTATAGAATCACTCTGGTTGGAAAAGACCTTCAATATCATTGAGTCCAATCATCAACCAGGACTGCGAAGTCCACCAGTAATCCATGTCCCCAAGAGCCACATCCAAATGTTCTTTGAATACCTCCAGGGACAGCAACTCCACCACTTCCCTGGGCAGCCTGTTACAGTGCCTGACAACCCTTTCCATAAAAAAAATTTTATATGATCAAAGTTGGCCAGTATGCTGAAGACAGAGTGAAAACAAGCATTCAAGCTTATTTCCTCTTTGTTTAGCAAAGATAACCAACTCCTTCTTGCTCATATGTCTCCTGTTACTGTATTTTCATTAATCATTTTGCCCTTCACCATTTGCATCTCACTTAATGTCTTTTTAATTTTGTCTTAAATTTTAGAACATGTTTATTTTTAGAATTGTTAGTTAGGTACTCCAAGAACTTGTTGAATAGGTTTTTCCTGCCACATATCCTTCTCAACAGGTACTGGAACAGCCCCTTCCTGTGTTCCGCCAGCAATCACAAAAAGAAAAACCAAGATTATTCGAGATTATTTTCACCATTAGCTTTTACCTACAGATTTTCAACAGGTTTATCTCCTACCTGTCACTAATTTCAAAGAAAGAAAAAAAACCTCAACAACCCTGCTATATAAGCTCCCTTTTCCTTGGATAAAAGGTATCCTTCAAAATTGTGCCACAGTAGTAACTACGAGTATCACCCGTGTATTACTTTAGTTTGTCACTATAGAGGTGGATTTATAATGTTTAAGCAACAGTATCACAACTACCATACATGGTACTATTCAATGTAATTTATCACATAAATACAAAAGGACTAGCGTTCACTTTTTCTGCACTTATGCTTTCAGTTCTTTTTTTACATGGCCAGTGACAGCATTCATTATCTCACCAACGAGAGCTTATATTCATTCAGTGATTGAGCTACTATGCAAAATTTGGTGACAGATTTCATATACAAGTTCAAGATACTGTATTTTTTAATTTGCCAAACTGGTTGCTGATCAAGCTCACCTAGTATTCAAGAGAGTGCCTGAGTTTTTCTAAAAATGATGTTATGTTTTCTAGTTTCAACGTGCTTCAAAGCCAGTCTTTTTCTTTTTTCCTTCAGTTCAGCTAATAAAAGTTGTTACAGCCACCTGCAACAAAACATGCACCTTACATACTATTATAAACTTAGCAATTTATGCACATTTAGAAAGAAAGAGAGCATAAAATTTGCCTGACACAGAAGTGGGCATGTGAAGATCCCATTTTACTACGGTTTATAGAAAATAAAGATGGAACTGACTTTCTGTTCCACTGGTGTCATAAGATGCATAGAAGTCTGAAGTTAGTAGGTTTGAGTACAAAGTTAACCACCTGCATTGAAGTACCTTTCCAAGTCAGAATGTCAAGAAGAGTTTCCAAGTCAGAGGTCAGAAAAGGTATGTCCCCACCAAAGAATTCAATCATATGCCATAATATTTCAAATCCAGAAGGTTGCCCAACTACACAGATGTAACTAAAGAACATTTAGAAGGACAAATATTACGTTGTTTGAAAGAACAAATGCTACTTGTGCAATTTATTTATATACTGGCATCTTTATATTACTACCATTCTTAAGAAAAACTATTTTTCTTGGAAAAAAATATTTACATTTCAACAATATAGTGTCCACATTTATCCACATGAAACACAAAACTATTAAAAAACTTTAAAAACAGAATGTTAACTGGAGATCTACAAAACACCTGCTATAATATACTGTTACCTTCCTTTTCTTTGGGTTTTAAAGCTCTTTCCTCTTTTTTCTGCTTTGCTTCCAGCAGTTCACGTTTCAGCTGTCGCACTTCTTTCCGCAGCTCCTCACTGCAAAGAGAAAAATATTTACAAGAATTCAGTCTTCTGGGGATGAAAAGTCACTCAGGAGAAACAGAATCAAAGTTAATGGGCAGTAAATATCTGATATAGATAAAGGGAATGTACCGACTCACTGATGCTAGGAAAATAAAAAAATCAAGGCTTAAAAATCATGGCTTAAAATCAACTAGAACCTAAGGAAGTTCATATTTTCATTTGCAGACAGAAAGAAAGAACATAACAGAAGACATTTTAAGACCTCATTAGAAGTATGTCAAAGATGTGAATAATAACACAAAGAACTGACATTTGTATTTTTAATTTAACATTATAATACTTAACCATGAGAATGACACAAAGAGAATTTGAAATAGAGGCACTGTCAAATAAATATTACGTGTGTTATAAAATTTTGTTTACTGAGCTAATAAATCTTAGCATCTCGGATTTCTTAGATGGACAGACAATGTAATTGTTAATTGACAAAGATATGTATGTAAGCATAAATTATTACATATGAAAATTAATTTCATTTTACCAATGTTACTAAAAAATAATCAGGTGATAACATTAAAAAGAAACAAAAATTTGCAAGTCATTGTGCCAATATCAAATGAAGTATCTGTCTTCACAGAATCACAGGTTGGAAGGGACCTCTTAAGATCAGTCAGTTCAGCTCTCCTGCTCAAAGCAGGGCCAGAGTAGGCTGCTGAGAGCATCCAGTCAGGTTTTGAAAATCCAAAGATGGAGACTCCACAACTTCTCCAGGCACTCTCTCCTTGACCACCCTCAATGCAAAAGAGCTCTTTTGTATGTTAAATGGAATTTCTTGAATTTCAGCTCGAGCCTTTTTATGCTAGTCTAATGGTTACCAGTGAAAAAGAACTGATAACTGCTTCAAGTTTTTCTGGTGTTAGAATCTGTATTTTCCACTTCTGATTTTGATTGATTTAGTGCTCATCAAAGTCAATGAATAGCAGAAATTATTACAGTGCAGGAACATGGCATGCAACCACCTCCCTGCAGCTGTTCTATGTACCGCAGTTCTCATCTGAAATACCATTACTCACAACACAACAGCCTTTTTAAAGCAAAGACTTGGAATTGTGGGGTAATGACTTCTTTTGAACCTAATTTTCATTTCTATGTATGCACAAATACAGCAGTGAAAAGCAGTACAAAAAGAAGACAGCCACTGTAAAGGTATTCAAACAATCAACTAGAGCAGTAGGTCTTAATTTCAACAGCATGGCAGAAGCTACTCTAAGTCAGATCAACAGCTTTTACATAAGACTACAGTTCTACCTTTCTAACCTAAGAAGAAAATCACAGGGTAAGGATAAAAAGACATTTTAAACCCACGTAGCGCCATTGCTTTTATATAAATTTGGGATAGTATGGTAAGAAAGCAGAATTACAACACTGGTCTACTATACTGCAACATTTTCTTATAGAATTTGTAGAGCAGGAGCAACATAAATATCAATAAAAGTTACATGTTTAAAATATTTGTAGTGCCAGAACATTGTGACAGCAACACAGCAAGACGGGGTTACAAATGGCACTTACAGAGCTTACCTAGCACAACGGAGGTTTGCCTGTATGAGGGACACAGTTACTCTTAGTTAACTTAAGCTACTGTGGAATAAAGAATGAATAGTGACAACTACTGACCCCCCCCTTTTTTTTTCCAATGAAAATAGTCTTACTCATATATTCAATGTTTCCAAAGACAGTAATTATTGATCATATTCTTCTTTAAGTATCATTTCCAAAACTCTCTAGAAGACTTAGCCCCTAGAAGCACTGTGAGAAAAGATAACCCAAAGAAGTCCCATTGAAGTCTAAAACTAGAATAAAACAAAAGAATTACTCACTTTTCCTACTCATATCAAAGATGACTGAAATCAGAATATTCATTCTACAGAAAACTGAAAAACATCTAGTCAAATGGTTTAAGAACTGCGTAACTCCAGAATTTTCATATTACAACCTCAGAACAAATATTTATCTTACAATTTCTAGTGAAAATATGCCTAGTCTAAAAATACCTTTGAATTTCTTGTTCAGCTGAGGCTCAGTTTGATAGGACTGACAGGAACTCCAGGATCTAGGAGCTACAAGAACCTGGGTAACGTCAGGCTGAAATCTATTAATACACTGAAGACACCATGCATAGTGAATGCACCAGCTTTCCTAGTGAACTATTTGAATGCATGATCAACAAGCACCTCTATAGTGTTCTCTTGGGTTTTAAGTTTGTTTTAAAGGAAAGGGTGTTTTCCTAGATTTAATCACTTCTGTCAACTTCAGAATTCGCTGCAGTATTTCCACAATCCTTTTGAAGGTGGACTTCAGAATCAGGCATCCTGATATGTTCCAGAGTTCCTGTGGGGCTCTGCTGATGGTGTACTTGGTATCTTATTGACCAAAGAACACAAGGTCATCATTGCACTGAGCTTTCACATTATTTTCCAAAATGATTCTAAAACCACCTCTTAGTCACTTCTTTCCAAAATGTCATTCAGCAGTTGTACCATCCTGCAGTTACAACCTGCATTTCATATTTCCAATTGTATAAGCTGGTATTTAGTTGTATTACAAGGGGTTTTTTATTACATTGTGGTCACCTAGGTATTCAATTAAAATTATTTGTAATGGTCTATTCCCATGTACCCTATTATTTTCTTATAAAAAAAATTTAAAAATAAATATAAGAATGTCAATGACTTTTAAACAAATGTCTGACAGAAATCTACCTTTACTTTACACACTGTATCAACTCAGTTATTTTTATAAATCAAAAAAGTAAACCCTTTTTAAACTTGCATCGCTCCCCCCCCCTCCAGTTTCCCCAAAAGGCAACATAATTATCTATGACCTACAAAATCACAATAACCAGCACTAGTTGCAACTTTAGAATACTTTTTTTTCCTCAGCAGTGTACCAAAGCTATGCGTCATTACACTTTGTTAGGAGTGAAGCAAGGCTAACCCATCATCATTTCTCTACATCACATGTTTTGCCATGGTCATTCTGAAATAGTAGTTTTAATCTTCAGAATTTTTATTAAAATTGAACACTAGCAGAACAGAAAGCATAGCATTTTCACCAAGGTTCTTAGACTTGTTAGCTAGGGCTGTCACCTGAAAATGTTTAATTTTAAAAGAGGCTGCTCAACTTCTTGCTTTTTAATGGATGTGAACTTTTTATTCCACTTTTCCACACACAGAACAAACACCTATAGAATAATTTTTCACTTTCTATATAAAGATTTTACCATCTTAATATAGCAGATGACATAATATATGTAACCTACCTCAAGGGTTCCCCCTCTCCTTTTTAATCAAAACTGTTTAAGAAATGTCTCCTTGCTTACTTTAAGGAACATGGTAATGTCATCAGGATTTCTTTTGGCCGTTCTTGTTGGCATCTGTATTTTAATTTGACACATTCTTAGCCATATCCTTTTTCTTTTCACTGACTTACTATTTCTTTTAAATCAGAATGTTTCCTTCCCAGTGTGCTTTTATTCCACATCCGATTTGGATATCCCTAAACAATTTCTATATTTTGATAACACTTCATTCTGTCTTTAATTTTCCAATTCAGTTGTACAAATTTAATGATATGCTGCATACAGATAGTAGTGATCAACAGCTCAATGTTCAGATGGAGATCAGGGATGAGTGGTGTCTCATGGGTCCATATTGGGACTAGTATTGTTTATCTTCACCAGTATCTTCATCAATGACAAAAGATAGTGGGATCAAGTGTACCCTTAGCAAGTTTGTGGATGACACCAAGTTGAGTGATGCAGTTGACATGTGTGAGGGACAGGACACCATCCAGATGGATCTGGACAGGCTTGAGAAGTGGGCCTCAGGACCTTCAACAAGACCAAGTCCAAGGTCCTACCGATTGGGTTGGGGCAACCCCAAGCACAAATACAGGCTGGGTGGAGAATGGATTGAGTACAGCTCCGAGGAGAAGCACTTGGGGGTACTTGTAGATGAAAAGCTGAATGTGAGCCAGAATGTGTGCCCACAGCCCAGAAAGCCAACTGTATCCTGGGGTGCATCATGAGAAGTATGACCAGTAGGTTGAGGGAGGTGATTCTGCCCTTCTACTCCGCTACA
>VZRW01005195.1:51815-79505 GCA_013398125.1 Aegotheles bennettii
GGCTCATTTTAAGGGGGTTGGACTAGATGACCTTTAAAGGTTCCTTCCAACCCAAACTATTCTATGATTCTATGACTTTGATGCCTATATTTAGATCACAAAATGTCTGAAAACTTTGCCTTCAATGGATTTCCAAATGAATCCCAGCTCCATTCTAAACTTCATTACAACTCAAGAGTATTCACCACTCCCCCTCTAAACTCCACCTAAGCCCCTAGTGGGGACCAAACTGCTTGAGGTTACCCTACCACACAGGCGTCCACTGATCCTGATACAAACAATATTAAACAATGCCACATTCTTTCAAAACTGAAGTATTTATGTGGTGCCAAAACTGTACAGATAGCCTCACGGCCAGAGGATTCACTCAGGTAAATGTGAATTTATAATAGATGAACTATTCAGTGATTGAACAACTGAAAGATAAGGCTGTATTCTGCATCACCTGATCTGGTGTTTTTCTGAAAGGTATGTTGTAGTTGAAACAAGAATTAATTCAGGGAACCACTGTTTTCTGTAATAATATATTAGATTTAATTATTACTTTTGATGGCATAGCATGTAACTTCCTTTCCTTTTTTATGGTATGATAATCACATTGCTTTTATTTTTTTAAAGGCCATTTCCTTTCATTTGCTTTTCCTGTCTTCTTGTTCAGAAGCATCTGAGGAAAATTACTAACTAGTTATCTATAGTAGTATCATTATTTAGAAAGTGTTGTTCAAAGTAAACTTTTGAGAACAAGAAAAAAAAGAAATACTCTTATTAATTTTATAAAGTAATTTAAAATTTTATAAATAATAAAAGCATATCAAGATTGTTACATAAATTTAATTTTTACATGAGCACCATCCTTTAGCATCTTAATACAATAAAATTAATTCCGAAGTACTTTGATACTGCTCATGTATAGCAGATAGCTATACATGCTATTTCATAGCAGAATGTATGATTCTAATTTAGTTTCCATAAATCAAATAAAAATCAAGCTGCAATACAATATTATCCCTTTATAAAGCAAGCTAATAGCCTGGAAAGAAATCCTGGATTCTTCCCCCTCCTATTACAGGCAGCCACATTTCTT
This sequence comes from Aegotheles bennettii, assembly GCA_013398125.1. NCBI lineage: Eukaryota > Metazoa > Chordata > Aves > Caprimulgiformes > Aegothelidae > Aegotheles > Aegotheles bennettii. Next base: position 52,900 of record VZRW01005195.1, read on the forward strand.
TTCCCAAATTTATTAATTCTGAAAAAAAGTACATTCCATATTTATAGAATCAGAATGATTTGAATCAGAAGAGACTTTAAATATCATCTAGTTCCAAACCCCCTGCCACGGGCAGGGATATCTTCATCTAGATCAGGGCAACCTGTGCCAGTGCCTCACCACCCTCGCAGTAAAGAACTGCTTCCTAATATCTAATCCAAATCTACTCTCTTTCAGTTTGAAACCATTCCCCCTTGTCCTGTTGCTACGTGCCTCTGTAAAAAGTCCCTCTCCAGCTTTCCTGTAGGACCCCTTCAGGTACTAGAAGGCTGCTAAAAGGTCTGCCCAGAGCCTTCTCTTCTTCAGGCTGAACAAACCCAGCTCTCTCAGTCTGCCTTCAGAGGAGAGGTGCTCCAGCCCTCTGAACCTCTATTCAGAAGATAGCTTTCAGTTTCTGCTAGATACTCTTGAAAGATGCATAATATTCTGTTGGAGAATTTAAATTCTAAGTTAAAATATAAATAGTATTTCCAAATGAAGAACTCTAATGATAGAATAAAACAATATAAAATGTCATGTTTGTACAACTACTTGTTTTGCAGAATCTGTGGAACAATCAAGGGAAATGTATGCCGTACAATGTCAGCTTTGAAGCTTTTTCTGATATTCTCCCTTTTGCCCCTTGGGGTACCTGAGAACATACAATTCTTGGAATGGATAGCAAATTCCCCCATTTGGCATGTAGATCTAAGAGTTTTCTAGGGCTAAGAATCTTGTTTTTGTCTGGATTGGATTACATTGCTGTTCATCTGTGGCACTGCAAGAATTCTACAACTGTAAAAATGAGAATGAAAATTATGGGTTTGGAATACACACTGTGTCTTTTTGCCAGTCTAGTTTTGTTGTAGGAGTCAGACATATGTCTGTCTTCTGCAAATGGTACATCACAGATGTATATCAAATAAGATGATGATATAAAAGTGGTGGAAGATTTATTGAGCAGGTCTTGACATTGGAAACTTGTAAACAAAATACTTTAATATAGCTGCTGGGCCCTGTGCTAATGCTAGCAGTTAATGCTGGGTTTGTCTTTAACAGTACTTGGTATATTACAGTTTGCAATTAGTACAAATTCTAGTACAATTAAACAAATTCTTTGTTTAAAAAACTTGTGCACTGGAAGAGTTTACAGATGAATTTATATATTTTATTTAGGACTACTGAAAGATCTGAATGCTGAAATTTAGTTAAGACTGGCAGGTTTACTAAAGATTACATGGGCAACCATTACTGTCTTTCCATTTTCATAAATCTGAGTGTAAATAAGCGGGTCACATAATTAAAGTATCAGATAATTGGCACTCTATTTTAATGTAATTACACATACTGGACTATAAAATACACTGTTATGTCAACGGTCTCAGTACTGAGCAATGAGTTCTCACAGGCTGAGACTGCCGAAGAATGTTACTATTTTACTCTGTTGGAAGAAGCTTAGCAAAACAGCATGACTTGCAGACTGAGCGTGAAGTATAAACTGGAACAACAAGAAGAAAAATACTAAGGGAGAAGCAATGTATTTCATCAGGATAACTAAGACAGATGGAGAGGGAAAAAAGCCTCACAGGTTTCAGGGTACATGAGCTTTTCTTTAGTTAGTTTATTTTTCATCCACAGTTTGCTTAATAAAAGGTATTAAGTTTTCCCTGCAAACTTTCTTTGCTTACATTGTTCAACCATCAGCTACACTGTCAGAAACTGCAGATGTATGCATTAGGGCATATATGGATGCATATATCATAGACTTAGATTAAGAATGATTTTATGCACTATCTGTACTTCTATGATCACGGCAGATTTTGGAACAGATAGGAGAACCTAAATTTTACCAATGTAAGAGAAGAACCTAACTTTGGTTAGTGTAAGAAAGGCAACACAGTTTAACTGAAACAAATTAACAGCAAAACTGCAGGAGACTGGCAGCATCTCTCAACCAGATCAATGGTTTATCTATCTGGATTGCATTTGTCTTTTTTCTGTTTTGTAATAGCACAGCATATTGTTTATTCACAGCTGTTGTAATTAAGAGGTTTTTCTACTCCTCTGTTACTTCTGAATGATGGCTTGCAGAGTGAATTCTTGTTTTGGTTCCTTATTGCATGAACCTATGGCTGTTAAGTTTCACCCTGTTTCTATAGTTCAAGCATTTGAGATCACCCAAATTTCCATTAGGTTATTCCTATCTAGGTCATTCTTATCTCATGAACAATACTTTCCAACAAGCTACAAGGTTTATCTACAAGATTCTTTTAACAAACTTTGGGTTTTGTTTTCGTATTTAAAGGATTACTGAAAACCTGAAATAAAACTATGCTAATAATTTTGACCCAAAACAATAGCTACTCTTTTAACGTAATTTATGTTGTCCTTTAATCAACTTCTTACCCATTTGACAGTTTTTGTTCTCTATTTCCCTCTCCTTCATTTTAACCATTTCTTTCAGATTAATACAGAGTAAGTTTTATCACACACATTTAGCCTAGACAAAAGGTTACTTTTGCTCAGGAAATATCTAAAGATAGGTTAGTTTAGCAGAATCTCTTTTAGTAAACCAATTCAGCATATTTTTCTATTAGCCGCTACTTTTTTTCTTTCATTATTCTTACTTTCAAATCTAGACCATTGTATTATATTGTTCTACCGTCTTAGAGGAAGCAAACCAAATCCAAGTAATTCTGAAGATTTAGATGGGTGTTTTCACCAGTTAATTCCAGCAAGTTCTAATACCCTAGATAAAAGTACTAAATGCTTCCTGTAAAACAATAACAAAAAAGTATTAGATGCAATGAAGCTAACAAAAAAAAAAAAAGTGACCAGAAGGGCAAGGAATTAAACAGTATGAGTAAACAACAAGGTGTAAGACTTTATTCAAACCAAATAATTTCGTATCTGTAAAAAAAGCTAGGGCTGCCAGAATAGATTGTAGAAGGTTGTATGTTAAAAGATGTATAAAAGGGGCTATGATGAGTTTTAAAAAGGAAACAGCTGAAGGTATTAATGCTAAAATGATTGAATTAACTAAAACCAGAAAACATAAAAGAAGGAAGAGGTCACTGAATGACATGGGATTAAAGAGAATAACAAAGTAAAACAAAACCACTGCTGATAAGATAAATGATTGATTTGTGTCAGCTTTCTCAAAAGAAGATGCTAGGCAGATAACTCCCTAAGAACCTGATCTTATTTGGACATAAGGGTGACACAGGATGAGAGACAGAGGTGTCAGAAGAAGAGGTATCAACCAATTAAAGTGTGATAGAGCTCCAGAATACATCCTCTGGAAGGAACTCGGGAACGGCTGTTCCAGTAACTCACCTTAAAAACAATGCTGTATCAGATGACCAGATAGTAACAAACACTGTACCTTTAGAACAAAAGGGATGACCAAGGAAAGCACAGTAAACTTCATGGCAGCATCTAGTGAGTCATTTTAAATGACTAATAAAATAAACATCATCTTGAACAGTGAGTCTCTATGTTGTTCCACTAATCCAGTAGTTTCAATGCAATGTGTTGATCAAGGTATGGGTAAACAGAGTAATGGGTTTAGATACTTAGAAAGCCTTTACGATGAGGCTTTTTTTTTTTTTTAAAAAAAAAAAAAGAAAGCAAATGGTGAGAAATGGGTTAAAAGCAAAGCACACAGTGAAAAAAATTAGCCAAACTGCAACATCAATATGCAATTACATTTCAATATGGCAAAGTTAATACTCCAAGTTAAATACTCTGAAAAAAATGAGTGGAGTATATGATGGTAATGTTTCCAAAAGATCCAAAATCAGAAGCTTAGCCAAGCCTAGACAAAATATGGTGATTTCTCATGGTTTTAACTTGGGAATGGAGAATGGAACAAATGGCCACAGTCAGGTTCTCAGAATCCTGATTAAATTCTCTTACAAAATTGAAGGAGACTCCGTAGTCTTACACAGCTCTAAAGTGCTTAGAACAGAATGAGTTCATGAAAAGACTCTGAACTTTGCTAGTGACAGCTCAATGAAGACTTCTACTAAGATGTATTTGTGGAAAACAGTAACATAAAATGTATACTTATTAAGGAGAATAATACAAAAACTATTATAGTAGCTCTACAAGAGACAGCCAATATTGCTCAATTTAGAATACTATAAACAAAACTGGATATCGCATATCAAAGTGGCCAACAGACTAATAGAGAAACTCCAGAAAGGATGACCAAGATTATTTCCATCATGAAAAATTGTCCCTGACATGAATATGGAGAAAAATGGAATTATTAATTTCTGAAATAAAATGAGACAGATGAAACATGAAAAAGGTAGGAAAAACACAATGCAGACTTCTAATATCTGAGCCAGAGATACCCAGCAAACTCTCAGTAATTTAGAAAAAAATTCTTTTGCAGAATTCTTTGGAATAAAAACCTTCACATCATTATAAGAATCTTAGACATTTACATGAAAACCAGAAACATCTATTTAGAAAAATTAATGATAAAAATGAATTTCAGAAGAAATATAAGACTTCAATCCTTGGGACCATCTAATTATAAATCAGCTTATGTGTATTGCTGATAGATTCTTCTCCCACTTCTCTGAGGCAAAGGGTGCTGGATTCTGGCCAGCTAATTCCACTTGCGGATTCCTACATCATCAATGGAGGCAAAGATACTGCAGACAGCAGCACATACCTAATGGAGACTGTCCTCTTCAAGTCTCACTCTGACTCTCCATTTTATGAAAAGTGTCATCATTGCTCATGATTACAAAATACTAAAATATTTATATCAGCATCACAGCTTTGAAAAGAAAATAATGCAAGGAATGATGGAAATAGCTTCAAATATACTCTATTAATATTTGTATATCATAGGGCATTTTTAATATCTAAATGGACAGATTAAACTAAGAGCACAATATATGCCAATTACATATCACTGTTTCTTGGAAATTGGATAAAACCCTTGCTCTTGAGTTTTGCCTGCTGTTTCCCAACATCTGATAAAAATTTGTAACAGATGGAAATGATTGCAAAGTGAACAGCACTCCCTTCATGTTCTCCATTCTGCTGATTTAATCACAAACACACTGAATCTGATAGTAATGAAACAATAGACTTGTTGTCGATGAGATCACCAAGTGGCTTCCATAAAAACCTATCAGACACTGTAAAATATAGTCACCACAGACATACAGAATCGTTTTCTGACCTGCCACCTCACCTGTATGTACAAAAGAGTAAATCCTGTCATAGGAGCAGCCTTCCATAAAACCAATAGTCAACTTTACTTGATTTGTAATTACATTGAAAAGCCAGATTCAAAAATGACAATCTTGCCAAAAATGTTTCATAGAGTTAGCTGGCCTAGACATTTCTAGATTCTAGCATCCTTCCCTATTACGAAATGGCAACATTATTCCCAAGTGAGTCTGCTCTGAATTCTCTATGTAATGCCTATTTCAAACAAACAAATCATATTCAAATGCTCTGCTACTGCAAACTACAACTGAGAAGTCTGTTTGAGTGCACTGTAGTTAGTTCTAATAATGTAAAAAAAGGCTTGAAGGTAAGCATGTGCTGAGGTGTTTGCAGGATCAATGTCAAATTGTCTGAAAGATCAGCTAAACATTCTATTCAATCTACCTGTTGTATTCCTCCACAAGCAAGTACAGATTCTCTTTTCTACTAAGACTCAAAATGAGCAGATCTCTGAAGAGAAACAAAATAACTTAATTCTTCTAAACCTCAACATTAAATAAAATTGCTTTTCTATACATAAAAATGTCATCAATTTAATGCCAGTTTAAAGACTGATTTGCAGAATATTTCAAGTCCAGAAGCAACCGCTTAGCCTTACTCGAAGCTAACAAAAACCTCCTCTTTCCAATAGTACTGTTTGAGCCTCAAAGGCTCCAACAGGGTGATTCATCCAGCCTGAGGATCCTTCCTGGCTGAGCCCCTCTTCTAGGGGCTTCTCTGATCCAGACAAGAGAGAGCAGACTGGAAAGAATTTTTCTCGCAGCAAAAAAAAAAGACCTAGCTGGAGCACTACCTTTCCTGAGCACTCTTTTGTCACATGAAGGGACCACATTCACATGACAAAACAGAGAAGGGATGCAGGACCTTCTGGGAAAGCCAAAAGCCAGGATTTCCACTGTCAGAGCAATTTCTCTGGATTACACCAGACTTCTTGTCCTGTTATGAGGGGCTCCTGACGACAGAGAGTGCTAGGTAGGCACTGGATAAGATGCTCTGGTAGCAGCATCCTGCTCCTTGTTTTTGTTTTTCTGTTTAAGGCAGAAAACACAGGCATACACAGTAAACACAGCACTTCAGGGAACTTATCTTCAGAGATGAACTGTACAATGCATTCACAATAAGCCAAGTAATGTTTTGGGAATTCTCTGTCTCTGGAAAAACTATGTAGCTCACTCACCAGTGAAGCACCATAGCTCAGTCTACAACTGCTTCTGTATCTGAACACAAGGGTGGTTAGAAGAACCTTTTAAGAACCCCTTGCCTTATTTTGCTGACAAAAGGAGCAGACCACTTTCAACTGGGATTTCAGTGAGAATGGGCTATCAAGTCTCTCTGGGTCTCCAGTGAAAGATATCCCTCATGTCTCACCACTTCCAAAGTTTATTCATGATTCAGAATCCAGACATTAGAGACAGGATTCGTTTGGAGATGCTGGATGTGGACGTTTCATATGAAACGTGAATTAGAATGTAAATAGACATTTGAATGAGCATGAAAATGATATCCAAACAAATATGGGACAGAAATGTTGTCAACAGAATGTGCACTACAGGTGTTACTCACTATTTTTCATATGACAAGAGCTTGTGGGTATGAAAAAAAACTGCAAGATAGCAGATTTAAAGTAAACAAAAGGAAATAATAGAATCTTAGAATGGTTTGGGTTGGAAGGGACCTTAAAGATCAGTCTGTTCCAACCCCCCTGCCATGGGCAGGGACACCTCCCACTAGCCAGATTGCTCAAAGCCCAGAAATATCGTCCACGCTGGTTACAACTTGATTGAGGAATGTATTGTCACAAGACATCATACAGATCAAAAGCATGAACAGGTTCAAAGCAGCTACATCTATTCACACAAGAAAAATACACCGAAGAGCATTAAACACAACAGGCCAAGTGAACTTTCTTACCAAATAAGACTTAACTTGAGATTGTTTGAAACAGGAAAATTTCCTCAGTGGTATCTTAGAACTACCCTGCTTCTGGCCACTGTCAGAGACAGGATATTTGGCTACACGGATTTTTGATCTAATCCAGCATAGTATATTCTTAAATCAATTACGACTTCTAAAACACTGACATTTGTTACTTTGACTTAGCAGCACATAAGTGTGAAGTGATGTTTTCCATACTGAAGAGGTCCATGGCTAAAGGTGCAAAAATACACTTGCTTCCTGCTTGACTTTTGGATAAAATATCTCTTATGTAAAGATATTCCTAAGACAAAGCTATCTAGCATTTTATGTTTTTGAATGCAGGCAAAATAAGCTTTTTCACAGCTGTAAGAAACATCATCCTCTTTTCTGTGTAACTGGAAAAGCTTCATGTAACTTTGAAAGCAACAACTGTGAGATATGTAAAAGTAAAACACAAAGAAAAAAATTTTCTAATTTTTATGTAATGCATGAATGGTTAAATAAGGAAGTTTAATAAATATTAAATGGATTTCGAAATATAATCAAAGCCTGACTCAGTAGTTAGGACCTGTGTGAACTTCTTCTGTATTGAACAGTTAGCGCATGACCGTTATGCCACAGCTGATGTAGAGTTATCCAGCAAATGACTAGAATTAATTACACTGATGTATGCACAATTAGAGAAACTCCCATAGCTTCCCACAGTGTGATCAAGCATGTATTTCAGTGTGCCTAGTATATTGTGCATCTGATTTTTTCATTTCAACCATAAAATTAGTCACAAAAATCAGCCAACATATTAGCTTCACAATAAGACTACTAAAAAAGAATTCAGCAAATTAAAATGATAGTTCCTATAGCAACTATTAAAATCTGTGAAGTCTATGAAGAACAAAAAGTAAGGTCCATTAACTCAGGTTTATAGAAACACAATCTGAACTCTAGGTTATTTTACAGCTGAATATTTAAGCTGATCTGCTCCTTACCCCAGATGGATTTCACATTTTTATGAAGTAGCTCTATTTCTAATCCCTTCCCTTTACCCATTCCCTTCTCATGTGAAGAAGGAATGGCTCCAAAATGCCTATTACATTATTATCCCACATCTGTACATCAATTAAGCATGGACTGTATGTGAGCCAGAAAAAACACTTTGAGACCTCTTTAGACTGAATAAAAAAGTATTTTTAAATTGAGCTAAAGTAAGTCTTAAAAAATTCAAATCAAATAGCAAAGATGTTTTATTTTTGCAGATCTCAAACTGGACCTAAATGATATGATGTAATAAAAGTCTACTTCAAATGGTCATCTCACCCCCAGATGTAATTGAAAACCTTTATTCTGATTTAAAAGCAAAGCAGGTACTTGACTAATAATGAATATTATTTGTATCAAATCAATTTTATGATGCTTAACACATTTTTTCATTCTAGTAGCCATAACACAGACATGACAGGTTGGCATAATTAACCAAGTTAATTATTTCTGTTTTAAGTAGAGTCTCCAATCCTGCACTTTTGTATTTTGCTTTACATGTAAATAATTCCATTGTGTTATTCAAAGTACAGTTTAATTTATTATACTGGTATCTCAAAATGAAATAAAATGCTGAAAAAATTGGAAATACTATTACTTATGTATTACATAGACTTAAAATTTTGAGGCTGAAACAGTTTCAAACAATTAGTTGTAAACATGCAAGTAAAGTTAAGCTTATATTTGATCATTTGTAAGATAGGTGCAAGTTGACATGCATTTTATCCCATTTTATCCCACTGCTTCAATCAACAATATCCTGCAATTTTCTTCTTTTTAGGTTTCAGTTAATTAAATTTTTGTGCTTACTAGTCTAATTTATTATAAAACAGTTGCTTAAATTTTTATTTAAGCTGACATAGATAATATTTTTACATTTAGCATTAAAAGAACAGTTCTTGTAACGTCACCACTGACATTAATTTGATCAGTGCCTTAGGGGGCAATTATTTGTCAAACATAAACATTTTATTATTAAGTAAAGTAATATCATTTATCATGTGTAAAAACAGTTCTTTATTAAAAATATCATCTTCTGAATAATGCAACTGCTTTACTATTGCTTAAATAATATATGTAATATACCTCATATACTATGAACATACTATGTACTATTCCTTATATACTATCAACATTTTAACACGTTTTACACTCTATAAAGTAACTCAATTTATTCTTAATACAGACAAGATCCATTATAGAGACAAGAATCTCAGTTCAGTTGTAATACTAACAAAATATTTCTAGGATCTGCTGAAGACAGTGCTCATTTGGGTTAAGAAACAAAAAGTTAGTAACTGGGCTAGTGCATCCTTACTTGTGGAACATGACAGGTGTGTGGCATCATAAACAATGCTTTCATCAGTGTTTTTAATTAAATATGCAATGTTAAGGGTGAACTTTGTTTTGTGAGAAGTTCTCAGAGTTAATAGGAGTCTATTTGTCCAAAAAGCTCTGAGCATCAAATGATACATTATCTCTAAGCTGCTTTGAACTTACATCTATTTAACCAACTAAAAATATTACAGTCTACCATTAAACCAATAAAACTCAGTGCTTAAGTCAGGTGGTCAGTTGAAATAATGATGATATCTGCACTTAGAAATCAAAGGATACCCTTTCCTTTTTAAAAGTTTTAATTTTCTTGCTAAAATTACTGGCAAAGAGCTTTTATTGTCAGTCAAGATCAATGAAGAAAAAGAGTATTATTATATAGAAAAAGATAGAGATCATAGCAAGAAGTAGTCTTACTGACACAATAAAAAATTAAAAAATTATAAATTTTGCCATTACTCCTTTTACTAGGGTGCATCTTCTGTTTTAGTTTCTACATTGCACCTGTTATTTACCAATAGAATAACAAAGTTCACTGGTACAGAGAATGGGTCCTATAGTCTTCAACATGACTTCTCCCTTACATTAAAAACACCCAAAAAACGTTCTTAATAGCAAAAAATTGTATCTATTAACACAAGTATTAGTTACTTCTCTTTTATCACTCTCAGCATTTTAAGATCTGGTTTTCATTCAGTAAAATCCCATTCCTGTTTTCACTGAACTACTAATGATTATTACTAAATATTCTCAAACAAGGAACGTCAGTTTAAATGTTCTTTATAACTCATGGCTCTTAAGTTACCACAAATAAAATTCTCACAACAGTTGTGAGAGTTCATCTGATTTTTACTTTTTAAAACTAATAATACTTTCATGGTTGTAAATCAAAATCAGTATTCACTCCTCATTCAAGCTATCTGTACCAAAACTTTATCTTAAACATGTTTAGTATCTGTAATAGCTTTGCATTTTCCCCAGAACACTTGATCTTATTCTTGTGAAAAAAGATGTCAGATATAAATGGAAGGATACAGCTGTATGCTTAAGAGTTCACATTCTAAAGAGTTAAATGCACACAAAGAAAGTGGATAAGACTAAGTTGAGGGATGGCAGTAATTTGACTTGAAGGAAAAAACCCATGGATTTAAGAAATACCTCAGCGTTAATAGAGAAGAATTGAGATGTTTATTCTATTGAGAAGAATGGATGTTTATTCTTGAAGTTAACAAGTAAGTATTAGATGATATCCAAAGAGGGAGTTTGTTGTCGCTTTTTTTTTTTTTTTTATAAAAAGAAAAACTTAAAACATATGTGGCAGACAGCCCCAGTTAGGAGCCTGCAAAAGGAGAGCTGGGGATTCAGCACATATTTTATTAACTCAATTTTCTCTTCAGCTTTGCAGCTTTAAAATAAAAGCTTAGATTCTGCTGAAAACAGCAAAATTTGTGGAAAATCCATAGGGGAGGCTCCAAATCCTTGGGATTTGTGGATTTTCTGTTTGAACAGATTTTTATTGTTCCTGTTGATTGCCCTAACACTCACTTTCAGGCACCAGGCAACTTGAGTTATGTTATCTGTGGGCATTTAAACAGTACCAGCAGGTAGCTTAACTTTCCAAACTCATTTTTCTTAGGAGGTAGAATGCCAAATAACTGTTTGGAGAGACATGAAAATGTAAAAAGAATGATCTTATCAATTTTGTTAATTTAACTTGGTTTAATAATTGCCACTGACTTGTTAGATATATTAAGTTATAAAAATATTTTTATATGGACTGACACCTCTATTTTCATTCTTTTTGTTATTGCCTGGTCATATACTATAGGAAAAATGGCTGTCTGGGCTAAATGCCCAGAACGTTTGAAGCATCTCACACTGAAACAATAGTGGTCTTTGTTGGACACCATCTGCTAGCAGAAATTATTTTTTTTTCTTAAAATCATTGTGTGTCTGCTAATACAGATGCATTGCACTTCCACAAAGTGATTTACATTTATGCTCAGACTAAATACTATTCATGTAAAAAGTGTTTCATTTCACATTATGACTGAGCTGGAGTTATACTGATGCAGCACACATGAGATAAGCTTGTTCCATGTGTCCTGATTACTTCAGAAATATTTGATTTTGCTCTTTTGTTTTTTACACAGTCTGCCACGCTTTTAGTGCCACAAATCTTACCTTTTCAGTGATCACCTGTGTTTGAATTTGTTGGTATTGCTTATCACTCTGTGTTTCTTCACTAGCTATTAAAGGTGGGTGAACTGACTTGGGTACATTAAGAATCGGACAGTTAACAGCACATTAATAAAATCTGGACACTAAATAATTATTATCTCCAGTAAGAAAACAGGAATGCATTAATGGACTTATAAAAATTAAAATATGGGCAGAAATGAACTCTGTCTTGAAAAGTGCAAGAAAAAACATCTGGGAAAAATAGAAGTAGAGATAGTAAATGGAAAGAACTAAATAGTAACATGAAACCCACAGACAATGCAAACAAATCTAATTAAAGCCAGCATTGTGGCTATAGTCACAGTTTCCTCTAAAAAATTTTGTGGAATTAATATTCTGGTCATAACAGTCATGGCTGAAATTTCATTATGAAGAATGACATGTCAAACATTAAACTGATTTTTGGAACAGCTAAAAAAAGATACGTTAAAATTTGTAGCAAACAATTTTTAAAACTGGAGGAAGAAAATGCAAAAAGATCTACTAGGTTACTTAGCTTATCTACTTCCTCATTTCTACAAGGCACATACCACTTTCTGGTACTCTTAGTTTAAATATCTGAAACAACCATTTCCTTTATGTTTCACAACTTGGAAAAACACTATTCCAATTCTCCTTTCCATTCAGCATCCTGGATCTTTTCTGTTCTTCTTCTCTTAAAATTTCCCTAAGTAACATCCTATTTTACACCCTCGGACATGAGTAGATCCAAAGCTTTAGAGGTGATTTTGTATGCACTGACCAGTTACAACTGTATATACACTCAGGCAACCACAAATACAAAATAAAGCACATTCACTTAAAATTAAATTAAAATGTCAATTACAGCTACTTGAGGTAATTAATCTTGTAGCTGCACCATATCAATTAAATTCTTAATATTTCTGATAAGACAAACCATAAAAAATGTGCTTGATTAAGACTATATTCAATTGTATTCTAAACTGAATCGAATCCAAGAGATACCAAAAGATGCACAGGTACTTTCCAAACACACTTTTAGACAGATTAGTACTAAAAAAGCATAAAAATGGATAACTGATTTCTTTTGTGGTTTTCTTATCACTTAGTAGGCCCTGAACTTTTCAAAGAAAAAAAAATAAATAATGCAGGTTGTAAAGAAAAGCTAGACAGCTATTTTCATGAGGTTATACAAAAACTAATATATCTAGTGCATAAAAAGAGAAGTTTCATGATTTACAATTTTGGATGGTTACGGGCTTTGGAAGATGAAAACAGTAACAAAAAAGTATTACATATATATAAGTTTAGTACTCTGCAAATAGCTGATTAATATTTTATATAAATGCTTTTCAAAACACACCTCTAACTGAGTTTATTACATGGTCACATCCTTAAAATTCTGACTTCCAAGACAGGGCTGGTGTTCATATTTCACATAATTTAGATGAGGAAAACAGTTAGTGTTCATGGTATTCTGAAGGAATGTATTAATAAACAGACTACAGGCCCCTAATTGTTTCACCAGTAAAATATTATACATATTTTTAAGTGCCCTGTATGCAAGACTAATCTCACTTGCATGTCTGTTCTCAGAAATGACCAAACAGTCATGAACCATAGCACATTTTGTTTAGAATAAGTCTTACAAGAACAAAACATAGAAAAGAAAGATAAATAATAATTTATATTACTGACATTTATATTGCAGGAAATTTCACAATTAGTAAAACCAAACTCTGTTAAACTAAATCTTAATAACAAAGCAAGCAATACATGCAGAAATTTTCTTATAACTCATTACTCTCCAAAGTACTTCCCTACTTCAGAATCTTGCTCTACAAGAGATTTGCGTAACAGCCGATACAGTTTTCAAGTAAAGTAATTACTATAATAGAAAGCACTAATAGGAAATCTTTGAGTTAAAACCTGGCAAGTATTTTTTTAACTGTGTATAATACAAGCCCTTAATAACAAACAATAGTTTACTGGATTTTGGTATGCATAACATAATCAAAGGATTCCCCAAACCACAAAAACAGGCAGCTACTAATTGCATGTTCAGAGCACTTTTAAAGCACACTCCATGTAAAAAGTGACAAGTGTATATAAAAAATAAAGAAAAATTGAACTGCAGACTTACATAGAATCTGCTGTGCTGACGTGTTTATCATCATCTTTTATGTATGTTGTCGCCACCTGCTCTTGGGTTTTTTGTTTTGTTTTTGTTTTTAAAGTTTGTTCACAAGTTATTTTGCAGGCTTTCTTTCCTCAAAAATGTATTTTTTCCTGATAATGAAACCTGCACTAGGCTCACTACTAGCCAGATACTTTCATGCACCCTTTCTGTAGGTATTTAACATTAGCTTTGTGAAACTCAGATGCAGAAAAAGAACTATCCTCTTTTCCTTACAAGAGTAACATTTGTTGTCTTGTCTTTAATAGCCTGACTCCTGCATCAGTGGAACTACAAGAATATGCCCAAGTCTTCTGTCTCACTGTGTTAACTAGGTAAGAAAAACACCAACCAGACCATTTTTGACATAAATATTTAAGAGCTCATACTTTACAAAACTCTATCTTTGAATACTGACTGAATATGGCTCATGGTGTTAGTCTGCACGGAACTCCTGGGATAACTGGCAATCTTGCTGTCTGTGCTAGTGCAAACCAAACTTGTTTATGCAGACAAGGAATAGTTTTAGGAGTCCTATAAAGTTATTCTAGTTGAGGGGAAAAAAAGTAATTTTGAAAAAACTTGCATAGCAGATTATTATACTGATTATTTTTAAGAATGAAGCCACCGCATTTTAGAGCGATAAATATGTACAGAATGTCTAAGTTGCAGAACCCTGGGCCTCTTGAGCCCTTGAACCTTCTTCACTTGAACCACAAGAATCAAGTTTCAGCCATGGCAATTCTAGCGTGTAACCACAACCAGTAACTAAATAGCAAAACCTGTAAACACTGATTACTGGTTTGAAACTGTGAATGCTATCCTATACATAATCTCAATTCTTATGTTTCCCCTCCCCCTCTATTCTTCTGACTTTTTTTCCAGCCTTGGTGAGCTACTCCACCTATCTATTCAACTTATGTGCATTCCACTTTATCTAAATCCCAGCCAAATCAAATTGATTTGGCTTCACCATTCCCTTCATTCACCTTCCCTTTGCAATTGATTTGGCTTCCTCATTCCCTTCTATTCTGCTGTATGCATCCTGATCTGATCAGGTCAATGACACTTCCAGAGATCTGGAGCAGGGAAACTCCTCCAAGTGCTGTAAGGGTGGAGATGGTGCACAACTGCAGCACGCCTGCTAAAAGATACACTCCCTTTAACCTTAAAATATTTACTGATTTCCTTCAGAATATTTTTCTGAGCCCCTAAGAGAGTTAGGGGTGGAGACACACTTGGTATGTTGAGAAATTCAGTAATCATTTTGTTTGCGAAACTATCAGTTGCAAGGGTGGTTAGTTAGCAGCTCAACATCCAGTCAGACAGGCTAGTAGCCAGAAGAATAAGAGAAGATGGTATATCTTTTCTCATACGTACTTAACACTTGTATGCTCTCTCATACATACTTAACACTTGTAAATGTTAACTTATTAAGTGATGGACAGAGGGAAATCAAGGAGAAAAGGTAGTAAATTCAATTAACAGTACTTCTTAACTGAGTAGTCTGAGTTTTAAATATGCATGGAGAACAGATTTGATAAAAATTGAGAAAATATTTTGAGAATACTGCTACACATGCATTTTGACTCATATTTCAGGGCTTGCTTTGAGTGGGGTTGGTTTTTGTTTTGTCTTGTTTGTTTGGGGGTTTTTTGTTTCTTTGTTTTTGAGGGGTTTTTGGTTTTGTTTTTTTTTACATTTGGAAGCAGTATTATATATTTCTTCAGGAGTAATTCATGAACCATGAAACCAACCACAGGCAATTTTCACTGCTTGCTGTATTCTCTTCTCCTGAACTCAAAAACTAAAACCTAAACTGAATTGAACTGCTATTATATATTTAAGATTTTTAAGTATAGAAACAACAAAACATTTGCTGTTTAGTTGTTCACTACATTTTAAAGTCCTGGAAAGATACACTGAGAAAAGTGATTAGTTGTTAGCTGTGAAGCTGCACCATTATTGCACAGATTAGTACCGTGTGAAGATGTGGATCAAAGGAAGAGTCATCTGCTGGATGTAAAGGTGATTCCTTTCATCTCCACTCAAAAAAAGCCCTAAAAATGAAATCTCAAACTCAGAATTATCTCTGGCATCACACTGAAATGTAAAGTTGTGCTGCTCTGACACTTTTTGAACTGCATGAATGGGCTAGGGATGTTGAATCATTTAGAACAGGAGAATCTGATTTTATGGTCTGAGAAACAATGAAATAACTTAAAAGCATTTTGACGTGAAAACAAAATTCCATGTTGTTCTCTGTTGGCATGCTGGGATTTATAGGAATGATCTCAATGCAGTTGCCCTTGTGGGCTGCGAGCGCACACTGCCAGCTCATGTCCAACTTTGCATTCACAAGTACCCCCAAGTCCTTCTCCTCAGGGCTGTTCTCAGTCTGTTCTCTGCCCAGCTTGTATTTGTGCTTCAGACTGCTATACCTCACTGTGTTCAAAAACCCATCTATAATCTTGAAATACCTATTTCTTGGTCATAGAGTAAATATGCCTTTGCCTCTCTCGGTGAGCAAGTTGTAATTGGTAACTTCTGGGTTGTCCATGTTCTTTTTCATGCCAGTGTTAGATTAACTCAGTATCACATACTTTTTTCATGCTGTTTTTCAATACAAATAAAAAATAGTTATATACTAATTACCTCAAATCAATAACATAAAATATAGTCAACATAAAATTTGACTAATATTTTTTGTCTTTTTTTTTTTTAAAAGGGAAAATACAAAAACATGTTCACTGTTTTAGTAAGCTCTATTAAAAATGGTCTGGAAAATTGTGCAAAACTCGTTACAAAACAGTGAATGTTAACTATCTCAAAGTATTGGTCACTCAGGCTCCCTCCCTTCAGACAGTGTTAGCAGTCTTTTTCTGACCACACCTGTCCCACAGGAGTCTCCAGCAGAGTAGTGATGTTATGTTTTGGTCTCAATTCATGAAAAGAAAAAAGTACCCTTTCATCTGCTTGGGGGGGCATATAAAAAACATTTCCAGCACACATAGTGAGTTTTCATTAAAATGCATCTTTTCCCTATAATTTCATTTCCTTGAGATACCTCCAAACTCCTTCTCCCACCTCCATTCTGCGCTACATATTTATGTATTTCGTAAGAAGTTCTAAGACTTGGACACTGTTTTGTCTGTCTCCTGTTTCAGCCTTAACAAGCCTCTCCTCTTACCCCATAACCCTGAGTCTAGCCTCTTGAATTCAATGAGTCAGCAGCTTTTACCTTCCAGTGAAATGTTTGCAGAGCATTCTAGGTCTCCACCAAAAGACAGACTGTAAACACTACACTTAGAAACAGCTACTAAAATAAAAAAAAAAAAATACAAGCAGAGTCATTATCTACTTTCATTTAAGCTCAATCAATATTTAAAACAATTTTGTGAACCTTCTCCTCATTTTAAGAGCTCAGACTACTATGGCTGTACTGTTGCGATTTTTTACCTGCTGACAGGATATAAGATAGTGATAAACGATGCACAGAAACTGCCAACTTTAAGCAAGCTCAATGCCTAGGACCAAAGGGGAGAAACAGATAATGACCAATTATGTAATTTCTCATTACAAGATGCCAAAGATTTGCACTGAACCATTCATGAATAATGCATAATATTTTTTAACAATAAAAATTGTAATTGTTTAGGTATTTTAAATATATAAAACAATTCAGATCAACAACCAAATGAAGAAATTGTGATTTGATTGCAGAGAAAAGTGAAAGGAAAAAACACTCCAAAGATGGGTATATGAAGCAACTTTTATCCACAAACATTTTTTAAAAAAACACTTCAAAAAACCCACACCACATTAAAACCCCTACGTTTTAATGAAGTGGTATATCTGATAGGTACATGACTCTCTGGTTCCTATCCTGGAGTATGATTACATACTGATGTAAAAAGTCAGTATGCTAAGAAGAATTAAGATTAACCGTGAGAGATGCAATGAGCTAAGTACAGTTTGACATTCTAGTGGAAAACACAGTGGCTAAAACATATGAACTCACTTATGGAAGCGCTCCTCATAAAACTAGAAAAAACTAGCAGAACCACACAGAAGATTCGTTTAGAAGAACTCATATAAGTTGGATTTTAGGAAAGGGTACACCAATCTAAAAGGAACAGCCCATAAAATAACAAATATGCAACTACATTGCTGAAACAGTTCTGCTTGATCAAGACAATTGCTAGTACCATGTAGCTCAGTTACTTAATAATCTAGTAGGAAACACAAAAAAAGAAAGGAATTTACTGTCAGAATATATATATTTGCCTGTGGAGCAACTAAGAGATGTGATGGAAGTACCATTACTCTGAACATTTTGTCATCAACACAATTTTAGAAAAGTATGAAAGAGTATAATCCTTCACAGATGAGATGACAGACTAGATAACCTAATATATCCCTTCTGCCTTTAGATTACATTAATTTATTATAATGACCTTTTTTCTAGTAGGAATGATCCCACATTCCAAGTACTTAGCGAGATGACACTAATTGGTATAATTGGCTAACTGATACAATTGACATTACTGAAACCTACTGGGTCAATAAACACAGTTGGAGTGTTGAAAACTCTGGGTACAAATTAATGACCAGAATTCTAGTTAAGAAAGATAGTACAGAGTAAAGGAAAGTGAGGAAGGTGAAATTAGTTTACAGTGCTCTTGGAGCTGAAGAAATCTTCAGGCCTGCAGGCCAGTCTAATAGCTAACAAAGAAATGAACATCCTGAAAAAAGAATATTTATAGGAGCTGTTTACAAAACAAAACCAAAAACCAAATGAAAAACTGAACAAAAAAAATGCAATACTTTAAAATTACCTGTTAATAAGACACAGAGAAAAACCAAAAATAGCATTGGGAGTTCAAATGCAAGCAAAGGTTAAGAAGTATCATTTGACCTTTTAACATTGATATTGCATCCAACATAGAGTAAGTATTTTGGACTTCAGTATGAGAGATGAAGGTTAGTCAGTTACTGAATTGTGAGCAACTGCTTAGAGACCACTCATTACAAACCAAAATAAAAGAGAAAATAAGAGCAAACTGGCTCATAACGATATGAAAACAGTGTGACATTTGAGTTAGTTTTCCAACACTGATAAAAATTATAGAAGGATTGTAGACTTATTACAAAACTGAGAATATTAAAACACAAAAGTTGTTATTGCAATTTGGAGTCTTTAAAGACAGCAATTTATTTGGCCCAAAAATCACTAACACAGAAAAAAACCCAATCCTGGTAGAAAACTCAACCAGGTTCACTGCCAAAGTGAAGGCAGCAATCAGACTTGAAAAACGCTACATATAACAATAGGAGAGACAAACACATAAATAAATATTTCTCTCTCTATGGCAAAGCCCAAAAATGCCTTATCATACCACACAAAAATAGTGCAGTATTGTTTAGGCCATCGGTTGTAAAGGAAGTTGTTAGAGCTCCTGTAATGGAATAATAAATACCTTTTAGTTTATCAACTTCTATTTAAACTTCTAAAAGGCTTAGTTGAGAGACTATTTGCCTCCTCATCTTTAAATTTGACATATGAATATTAAAAGACTGACCATATCATGTCAATTTTTTCCAAATTAATTTAGGATTTTCTAGGTTTTCATTGGCCAGTTAGCTGGGTATCAACAAACTACTACATATAAGAAAAAATGGGAAGGAAAAAAAGTATTTTGTAAATAGTAAGTGAGGCTTCAATTATTAAAGAATTTTACGGAAAACATGTCATGCAAGGCTGCCTATTCTGTCTTTCCAAGAAAAAAATAATTGAGAAGATAGCATCAGCCTACAAATGAAATTAAAGAATATTGAGAATTGAGAAAGACCTAACCTTGGCAGAGAAAAGCAAAAACACATAATTTGCTGGTACCGATTTGGGCACAAAGTTTTGCAGGAGGTATACCAAATCACTAGAAGAAACTACCAAAAGAAGCAATACATTCTCCACATTTTCTTGTCTTTGCATCAAGATAGCCACTTCCTCAAAATATATTCTGCAACTGAACACTTTTGCCTTCGAAAAACACAGAGTATTTGGTTTACAATAAGGGTAAGTGGGACAAACCATGGTATACAGAATGTCAGACTAGATGACCTAATAGCTCCAAAAATCCATGCTACTTTTTTCTATTTCTAGTTTACATGTTGGGAAAATGAAAGTTTCACATGTTTCCACACTCTTAGCCAAAATAAACATACTTCTTTGCCAAGCATTCCAAAATCTATAGTGCCCAAAGTTAACTAAGATTCATAGACCAGAACACAGACCTTCACATAAAAATGAAACGTGCAAATAGTAGATTTCTGACCAAAGTCTCTATCACATACTATTCTCTTTGAACAATCATTAATATGAAGGGGACAGAATTAGGCACCATTTAATCACTTATACATGGAGACTGCATGGTCTACCCTAACATTGCAATTTTGGGTAGTTACTTACAAAGAACTGGGAAGAGAATATGGTGAAAGTCCTTTGGATCTGTTGTGCTTTCCAAAGCTGTTTGGGCAAATTTAATAAACCCCCTGGCTACTTGAGTTAATGACAGAATCATGCAGATCAACAAGGAAATACTCTCTTCCCCGTCTCTTCCAGGCTCTGCATAATCTATGAAGGATATGTGAAAAATATTTGGCTTTATAATGATGACTTAAATTAAATGCTTAGGTCTCACTTCTGATCTACACTTTTTATGAGGACATGGTAAACTTTTAAAAAAATTGATACAACCTTTTTAATAAACAGATAAAACTCTTATCTTCTGCACAAATCTGACTTGACTTGATGGCAGAAATATTCCTGTATCTAATCATAAATCTGAGTCAAAGAGGACTGCTGGACTTTATTAAAACAGAACAGTCATTGTATTTGTAAAACAAAAGAATTAAGATAATCGCCAACATGTAAGCAGCAAATTAAAAAGAAAATATGTCTACTTTTATTTTTCTTCTCTTTGTTCTTATGACATCTGTAGTCTAGTTCACAGATGTCAGTCACATAAATGAAGATTTAATGATCAGATGGAGTAAAATCCTAGTCTATTTTTTTCAGATATTCTGAAGAAAAATACAGACTTTAGGCAGCATAGTATTAAAAGTATATTTAGAAAAGCATGTATAGCAAAGAAGTGGAGAGAGAAGCAGCAGAATAAAAGACAGCTTTATAAGCACATTAGGGAAAGGGAATGTAGCCAGCTGTCACATTTCTAGATGAAAAACATTGAAAAAGCCTAGTTATATATAAATGACTAGGTTCTGAGAGTAGTCTAACATTTTTCCAGAAAATCATGTCCAGGCAAAACTCTGACATGACAAAAAGAAAAATATCCAAACATGACAGTGAAAATACATGTACGTGGTAGTACCTATCTATATTAAGGAAAAAGCCAGCACATTCTTTCTTAAAATAAATTTTGATAAATTCATGAATTGTATTGTACCGTTTGGTACCTGCAACAGCAGGGGCCTGTTCAGCATGCCCTCAGAGGCCCCTTTTATACCTCTTTTCCTAGATTCTGAAATGATTCTCTGCAAGCAGAGCCTTTGTTTATCCAAGAATCTCCTAGCAGTAAGGATATATTTATTAAAATCACTTCCCAAGTGACAAAGGAATAAGCACAAACTTTGCTATCTTAAGAATATAACATTTGCCTCTGATGTATTTTTAGTACTCTTTAACAAATAAATAGCCCTGGTTTCCCTGCACATGTGTTACAGTCTATGGTGTAAAGCATAAGGCTTGTAGTTCTTCTAACATAATCATAACATTAGCAATTATGAACTAAGATACTGATGAAGGTCATGTATGATACTACACAAACAAGGATGAGAAAGATTTTTAACCCATTTGTATGCAGTCTGTTGGAGTTCTTTCCTTTATAGAATCAGTGATTGAAAAAGAATGAGGACAAAGTATCAGAGGGGCTACATCACTCTTCTCAAGTAGTTAAAAAAAATCCTGTAAAATCTTGAGATAAAGACTCAAAAACTCTAACTGGGTATCACAAGGGACCTTCTCCACAGGTCCAGCTGCCATGCAATTTTGGGAGTTCTTTTTGCTACAGATTGCCCACTAATATGGGTAAATGTTAATATGTTCTCTAATATGCTATTTGTTTAATTACTGGTGATGTATCTTTCACTAGAACTTTCTGGCTGTGGCATACACACATATATATAACAATTTAGGGATATAACAATTTACTAACAGTAACTGCTTAATGCCTAAAACATGAAATAATGGTTTCAGTATCGGGAAACTGTGAAACTGAAAGAGTGATATGAAAGAAGTCAAATTACATAACCTAATAATGCTTTCTAGCCTTAAAATCTAAGAACAAAAATATTAATTCATGTGCATTTATAACAAATCACTAGTATCTGAATATCCCACATTTTTCTGTGGCTAACTGTCTCATGTTATCTATATATGCTGTACTGACAGAAAATAAATAAATAAATAAATATTATTCCATTATTTTACTACATTGAACAGAAAAAGGTGGACTTCCAAAATGAAAATTTGAATACAGTGGTCTTCTCCGAATGGACATGTTGCCTCAATGATACTGGGTCTATTCATCAACTACATGCTTGCCTGGCCTAAGCTCCCTGTGCAACACATTTGCAAAACTCAGTTTACCTACACAGACAGAGAAAAAACCAAAACGGATCTCTTCATTAACAGAAAGTAAGCACAGGTTAAACTACTTGATTAAGCATAACTGGTTTTGCATCTATTTTCAATCATAAGGTTAGACCATTTGAGACAGATTACAAAATGCCATAGGTTATCAAGAGCAAACAGTGTTTAACAGGAGCACTTCTCACATGAATGTAAATATATCGCTTCCAGATCAATCTGTAATAAAAAGTTTATTTGCATATTAAATTTGTGTGGTTTTGAAAGCCAGTCTCTCATCCAAAAATCTGTTAGGTATCAAATTACAAGGCACTGGCGCATATATATATATATATATATATAAATATACACACACAAGTGGGAAAGATGGAGGCATTTAAGGTAAAACCAGAAACTTCTAAACCATTATTTAATCCAGTGCAGTTTTAACTTATGCCTCTGAAATTATTTGCAAAACTTAGTCCTAGCTGAATTAAGGAACCACAAAACCCACAAACTGGGTTTTTGCTATTTTAAATTATCATTTTCTCAAAGCAAAACAGGAAATATCATTTATTGAAATTGATTCAAATGTTTATAATCAACATCCATGTGTAAGAGCTCTTCCTTACGTATTTTTTAAAAGAGCGTGAGTTGAAGTAAAAGGTTAAAAATGAAAGAAATGCAGTGCAAAGTGTCATACGTTTCTTATACCAAGAAGTTCAAGTACTTGACTTCACCAAAAAAGGCAAAATCCCTCAAAAACTAGAGTGGAGTTTGCTCTGAGAACCACAGTGTGATCTCAAACAGGAACTGCTACATAGTAATTGACCTTTCTAAGAAGTATAAAAAAACGCCCATCCTCCTGAGGAAGTGAAAGCATAACTACCTCTGGAAGAATTAGAAGTTCTCACTGAGATTTCACATGCCTAATCCTGTGTGTCACTGCAGAATTGCTGCTGAGCTCCTGTTCTCCACTTGCTTCCCATGGAGCTCAAAGCTTAACTTGGCAGCTCTGAGAGTTCTCACTGAAAATGGTTCAAACTGTTTACCATCAAATCCTCCCACACACATGCAGAAAACCACAATGTCAAAAGTCACAGACATTTTTTAAAAAACACAAAAATCATGGAATCCATAACTCTTATGACAGCCATGACAAAAATGCAGTTTTATTGATGGGTTGGCAAAAAGTACACTTTTCTGTGGAGGCTGAGGTGGAGGGCATAATCTGGTTCATTTTGCATTATGGAATTTTTTTCCTGTTTTATTAGAAGCACTTGAAGCCTAAAAAGAGTATCAGGTGCACATTCTGGCATATTTGTCAATAGATTAATATGAAATACAACAGGTTATAAAACGTTCTGAAAAATAAAGCTTTAAAATGAAAGCAATTAAAATACTTTGAATTTGTGGTAGCACACATTTAAAATTTTAAATCAGTCTAGGAAGTGGATAATATAACTTATCACCAACTGGAGAGAAAGAGAGAAGGAGTCAATCTAATTTGTGACAATGCTCAACATGAAGTCAATCAGACAGAAAAATTTGACAGGAAAGAGGAAAAACTGGGAGAGATAAATGAACTATACAGATACGAAAAACAGGCTAACAAGATCTCACAGTAGCAGGTTGCTTTACCGGTAGGTATAGCATAAAAGAAAACATAACTTTAAAGTTACCATTAATTTCTTTAGCTTTCT
Organism: Aegotheles bennettii; assembly: GCA_013398125.1. NCBI lineage: Eukaryota > Metazoa > Chordata > Aves > Caprimulgiformes > Aegothelidae > Aegotheles > Aegotheles bennettii. Next base: position 77,189 of record VZRW01005195.1, read on the forward strand.
GTTCAAAAACTTTCAAGGACAGAGGGAGATCAACTTAAAAAAAACTCCTCTTCTTCAATTCATTTTGAGTCCACCCAAACCCAACAAAGTGAGTAGAAACAGTATCATGTAAGTCCTAGAAAACGCATTAGGAAGAGACAAAGCAGACAAAGCATCTGATGGTGTATTTGAATTCACCATGTCAGATTTAAGTAAAGTAAGTTCCCAAAGAAACAGTGGGAAGAAACTTGCTGTTTTGCATAAGGCTATCCTCCTCACTGCTGGAAGAACAGCACTAACAGGAAGTGGCAAAAACATTTACCATATAAGCTTCACTGATGTACATTCATACTGAAGTAGAAAACTTTGTTATCAGCTACATGCAATGAGAGAATATAAGGCCTCTCAGGTTCTTACAAGTATGTCCCTCAATTTCTAATGTCAACAAGGAAAAAAAAATAATTGAAAGCTACTATTCCCCCCGCCACTTGCTATTGAGAGACTGAGGTCTCCTGCCCTTCCCAGGACATACTATTACATCCTGCTACTGCAGGACTGGAAGATACAGCAGGCAGAGAATACTACACATCTGTTGTTAAATTAGGGTTTTCTGTACCAAAATAACTTGTCTGGCATTTCTCATTTTTCAGGGTGAGTGCTGCGCTAATAGTACCAAATCTAAAGAAATCACGCTATTTAATATTTTTTTTCAAAAAATATTTTGTACCATAATATCGTAACAGTCCACATTTCTCATTCACAGTTTAGTTACAACTGTAACAAAGACTTAATGGAAAGGTAAAGTTCAAAAATAGGAAAATACTGAATATGCTTTAATACAATTTCACAGCTGGAAACTAACTTGATGAAATACTACAGAAACTGTTTGAGATTTACCAGTATGCATAGATGAAGGTCTCATGAGCCAGTTAGCCGATTTAATAGTGTGCTGACACTGAAAACAGAAGGTATTGCATTCCTGTTCCCTAATCTGCTCCTCCTTCCTCCACCACGACATATAGTTTAGACAGCCTTACCAAAAGCATACTTTTTATGACTTTTTGTTCAGTTAATTTTCTTACAGAAAAGTGAAATAAGTCAGTGGGATTCCAATGAGGGCTGGAACAGGTGCACACAGTAAGTGGCAAAAATGTGCAAGCAGGAGCTGCGGGTATAGGGAAAAGTCATTAAAAAGAGACAGGTAACTTAACCCCGTCTAGAAAATTGCAGACCTGCTCATTGTTATTTGGAATTGATAAATAAATTTTTATTTTCATAAAGTAATCTGGTTATGTCTCTATCATTTAGGTTTTTAGGTAATTCTTTAAATATTCATCATCGGTAAACTAGTTTATGACATTTACCAGATTCGTCATCTGTTCTGCTTTTGTGAACCTACATTGAGGGATCATAACCTTAGACATACAACCATAAGAAACAGAGATAAGAAATACATGTGATTAATACTTAAAATAATAAATTTAAGCTATTGGGAAGTTTACTTAATTGCATGTGTTTTGCATATTTATTTTAATGGTGAAAAATAAGTTTCGTTTTTAAAAAAATAATCTGTTTTATTTTTCAATAAATATAAATGACCTCTCATGTCAATGGAAATTGTATTTCCTTCAATTCCTAAGAATGCAAGAATAAGAATTTTTTACTCTTTACATCAATGCTGGCACAAAATATATTTCTTGGCTGATTTATGAGGAGAAAAAGGGCAGACTGCAAGATGAGACCTTAAGATAAGAAATACATTGTAATATTGTGAAATATGAACCCCAGAAGCTAAAAATTTTACTTCTGTTGACAGCTCCTTAACACACACTTTCAACAACAATAGTCCTCCACAACTACATTAAGTACCCATTTTGAACACAAGTTTTTTCTCTCCTTAGCAACTATAAGGCTTCAAACAGTAAACTGAGTTGATGAGGTCCTTTATAGACAGATAGGAGTATCGTCACATTTGCAAGCCCTGGTCCTCATGGAAGACCTCAACCACTCTACTATCTGTTGGAGGGACTACACAGCAAGGCAAAAACAATCTAGGAGGTTCCTAAATGTATTGATAATTTCCTTCTCCAAGTGATAGAGGAGCCAACAAGGAAAGGTGCTATGGTGGACCTTGTTCTCACCAACAAGGAGGGGCTGGTGGGGAACATGAAGCTCAAGGGCAGGCTTGGCTGCGGTGACCATGAGATGGTGAAGTTCAAGATCCTTAGGGCAGCAAGGAGGGCACACAACAAGCTTGCTGCCCTGGAGTTCAGGAGAGCAGATTGGCTTCTTTAGGGAACTGCTTGGTAGACTAGCATAGAATAAAGCCCTGGAGGTA
>VZRW01005196.1:0-55327 GCA_013398125.1 Aegotheles bennettii
TCATCGCTGGGAGAAGCAGGGAGGTGCCAGCCTTGCCCAGGGAGACCAGGGTTGGCAGGACCTCTGTGTTTGTTTAAACATATAACAGTTACAGGATTTAACTAGTAAGCAGTCTTGGTGTCAATTTGTCATGAAACATTTGAATTATATCAGGATTCCATCAGTGGGGGAGAAATTGTGCATGCAGGTCTGTCTTAGAAGGACTAGACTGTAATTGGTGTTGACATGCAGTTCAGTCTTTCCACCAAGAACACCCCAAGTAAAAGTTATCTGGTTTTATAAAATCTCAGCTGTCAGGTCAGTGTTATATGGCTTCAGGGTTTCTTCCCACCAGGATAAAGGGAGATGAAGTTGACCTTAGCTCTTAGTCTGACGTTGTCCGGTATCCATTTACCTGCTGCTCAACTATACATGAGCACGAGCTGCAGAGTTGTTCTGCTCCACAGCTTGATGGCCTACACTGCTTCTGGCACTATCGTCATCCCTTACTGAGCTGTTCATCCATTGTGCCCATCCATTCCAGCTGATAGGACCTTTTTTATCTGTGGCTTTAGCAGGTTCATGTGTATTTGTTTTCTCATTGCATCAAATTTTTTGCTTTTCTTGCAGCAACATCTTCAGCTCCTCCTCTTGCACAAGAGGGAGATTTCACAGTGAACTTCACAGCAACCAATCTCCCCTACACATCAGCATTAGGAAATCCAAATTCTAGAAAATCCATTGCTGCGAAAGAAGCTCTGACATACTTGGTGAGTGTCAGCCAGGTTTATCTTGTGACTATTTTTTTTGTTTTATTATTTATTCTCTGTGACTTATCAACTGGCTTTTTTCTTGGCAGCTTGATCGTGTGCTCCAGAACAGCAGCATTAGTCCTGCCTACACAGGATGTACAGTGATGGCACTAAGGTAGGCACATCCTGGAAGCCTTGCAGAAGACAAGGGCAATCCAGACTTTGGCTGACAATAGGATTATGCAGAAGTCTCTTTTGCATACAATTCCTTCCTGATTTGTTTCCTCCTAGCCTTGTAGAGCCTGTTAGGTTCTAGAGAGTGCCAAGTAGAATTATACCTCATTTATGATCTATTGTGATGGGGTCATTATTATGTAATTTCTTCTGATAATGTCTGCATTGATTTCACACCAATTTTGCACCTGATAGAGGGTCATTTGACTAATTTTAAATGCATTTCGGTTAGATCATAAGTGCTGTTCCAGTTGGATAAAACAGCATAATGCTGTTTGTCTAGAACTTGAGGGCATTCTTTCATTTAATATCATTGTTTTACATCAAGAGGAAATCCAATTCCATGGTAGTAAGCCAACTCAGATGCACAGAAGTGTCATTCAGGCCTGTAAATGTGTGTGTGATTTTTCAGGTCTGTGAAGAACAGCAGGGGCACTGCTATGGATGCTGTGTGCACGTACAGAGCCAATGCTGCCACTCCTGAATTCAACCGAATCAAGGTTTATCGTGAGCTCAGCAAGATGACAGCCAGCTGCACTGAGCTGGGGCCCTACAAGCTGGATGCAGCCAGTTTTCATGTTAGTGGTAAGTGCCCGAGTCCATGTCAGGAGGGAATCCTCTTCTGACTCCTGATTTGATATTGGGAGGAGTTGAGCTACTACATGACTACAGAAACACTAAAACCTGGAGAGAAAGCAAAAGCAAACACTAACCAAAGCAGAGGAGCCACTGGCACTCAAACTTTGCACCTTGTTATTCCTTTGAATTAAGTAACTTACCCAAGTAAAATGTATCACATCACAATACACCATAGGTCATTCTCCTGAAAATCCAAGGGTTGACCTCCCAAGGTGCACTATGGAATGGAACAGCACAAGAACTGGACACTTGGCAAAAGTCATATTTAAATTGTCAATGTAGAAGTTAAATTGGATTTAGAGAATGAGTAAATTCCCTCTCAACTTCCCTAGGGAAGCGAGAATCCTGTGCACTGCTCTCCAAGAAAAGCAGTTTGCCAACAGCATACAGCACTGTGAGTGTGCATCTGTGCTTAGACAGTCATCAAATCAGTCTTCCCTAGTAAATGTTTACACAGGATCTCTCAGAAAAAAAAACAAGTTGGGTTTTGTATTCCACTGTGCCAGACCTTCCAAATTGGAAGACAGTTTCTCAACTACTGTCCTTTGTCTTCCCCCACAGGTTATAAAGAATTGCAGCCTGGACAAGGTAAGTACCTTTAAATAGCAATTGAAAAGGCAAGAAGACTTTGCTAGTTAGCAATATCCAAAAAAAGGTTGGACTAACCAACCAAGAGCACCCCTAGACATATAAAACAGAATTTGGGAGCCTGTTAGGGAATCACAGCTGCTATTACCCTGAAGACAACTAGAATATCTGATAATTTTTCTTAGTGTTTCCTCTAGGAGTGATAATCATAAATTGTACTTACAAGCAATAATTTACCTTGCTCATTACAGCTATTGATCAAAGTACAGAACCACTGTCACCAGCAGTAAGAAACTTCACAATGAATTTCACTATAACCAACCTCCAGTTCACTGCAGATCTCTCGGTGCCAAATTCTAAAAAATTCAAGTCAACAGAAAAAGTCATGTACCATTACGTAAGTCTGGCAAAATGATGCCCTGCTTGGCCACAGTTCTTTTAATATCTCTAATCTCTTACCTTTGCTGTGACATTTTACTTAAATGTTATTATTAAATTTCTAGGTTGACCCTTTACTCCAAAAAAGCAGCATTGGCCCTGCTTATACTGGCTGCAAAGTAACAGCATTCAGGTAAGACCCATGTCTGGGAAAAGTCTGCATTATCTACTTTTTAGAAGTTGATTCCCATTTCTCAGCATTGAGCACATCTTCAAGTGGTTTTCTTACATGGTGGCAATGTCGAGTGGTTTTCATACATGTGTCTCTGATCAGACACTATAAGTTAAGACGGACTTCTCAATAATGGTTAAAACACCCTAAAATAATGCCTCATTTCCTAGGTCAAAGGAGAACAAGCATGACACTGGAGTAGAATTCCTCTGCACCTATAGAGATGAGCCTTCAAACCCCAAGTTCAACAGAGTGGTAGTTTACCGTGAGCTGAGCAACATGACAAATGGCATCACCAAGCTGGGACACTACAGCCTTAACAGCCAGAGCCTCTACATTGATGGTAATGAGTCCCCCTTGTGTTGACACAGATTATTTTGAAATGAGAACAAAGAGGATTAAATACACCTCAAAACAGATAAGTAGAGGGCAAAACACTGTCAGAGTCACTAAGTTACAACAGTCAAGAGTTTAGTAACCACAATCCTGAATCTTTTGTGTTTAGTCCTGCTGAGACATTCTTGGAATATTTTCCTAATAATTGTCCATTTGTTTTTCAGATTACAATGAACTGCCTAGTCTGTCAAGTAAGTATATTTAAACATAGATAACACCTTAAAGCTACTCAAAGGCATAATGTGTTTTTGTTTCACCCTAATTTGGCAGTGCTGGTAAGATTAGAAAGTATCTGAAGTGTGTGATCATGTTCATACATTTTTCTGCTCTAAATGTAAAGAAAAATCATAACACTACTATGTTTTACAAAGATTCTGTTCTTATTTTAATCTGGGTAATTTTTGTTCTCTCTTACAGCAGTGAAGCCAACCACCACACAAAGCCAAGAGCAATTCACACTGAACTTCACAATAACCAACCTCAGGTTCACAACAGACCTAGGGATACCAAATTCTGCTAAATTCAATTCTACTCAGAAAATAATGCAATATTACGTAAGCCAAAGTCACATTGTTTTTCACTGAAATCACCCAGTATTTGGGTTTTCCCATACTTACAAAGACCTTCTCTTGCCAGGTTGACCCCCTGCTTCAGAAGAGCAGCATTGGCCCCTATTTCACTGGCTGCAAAGTAGCAGAATTCAGGTGAGCAATATCTCTGAAAGATTTAACTTTGAACTTTAACAAATGCATTTCCTTATGTTTGACTGACACTTTAATAACTGTTTTTCTCCTGTTTCAAAAAGTCACTATCATTATAATAAAGCTTCTATGTATGGTATAGTCCTTATGTTACAAAGCCTTTTTCTTTGTAATAACACATCTGAGTAATTTCTGCAGTACATCTGAGAGCTGCAGACAGATTTTAATAGCTTTGAGTGTTTTTTAATTACATCAGAAAAAACCCCAGATCTTTTGAATAACTAACAGAAGCTTTATGATATTCAATTCCTCAGGTCAGTGAGGAATAGGGATAACACAGGAGTAGATTCCGTCTGCAGCTATGAAAATGGCTCCCAAGTGCCCAAGCTTGACCAAGCTAAGGTTTACCAAGAATTAAAGAGCATGACAAACGGCATCACCAAATTAGGAATCTATAGCCTGGACAACAAGAGCCTCTTTGTCAATGGTAAGTGCTTGATTTTCTCATTGCTCCAGGCACTAGAACAGTGTGGGACCACCTCAAGTGACCTTAAGGGAAAGGTGGTCTCACTGGAGCTTACTGCACAACATCTGTGTTGAAGATGAACTGTATGCTTCCAAGAACATTTTCGTACAGACTTTTTTTCAAGATTTTAATTTCTATATTACATTGAAGAGTGACTTAAATGTAGTCTTGACCTCAGTCATTCACCTGCACATGAACATTTCATCTGACTTCTATCCCACCAGTATTTAAAGAGTGACACGTATAATTTCTCAATGTAGTCTTCACTATTATAAAAGCACCTTGTTCTGCTTAAGCAGTAGGGTGTTTGCTTAATAGATTCACACCTTCAGGGACTGGTTCTAATGACTCATTCCCAAGTCATCCATTTAATCATCCGCTCTTCTCTTCCATTCTCTTAAGTGTACAGTTCTCTTTCATAATATTTATCTTTCATTTCCTTTCTAGGTTACAACGAACCACTTGAGAGATCATGTAAGTGTTTTGCTAAACTCAGTCCCAGGAAAGCTATCAAAGGAGTGGTGTTCTCAGAAAATAGGAGGGGAAGAGATTCTTCAGAGTAGCCTTGGAGTGTGCTAGGATTGGGAATGCCTTTGAAAGGGAAAGTAGCTTTTCGTGTAGTAAAATCATAATCCTTCTCCCCTTTGATTGTAGCTCTGAGCATAACTACCCCACCAAGCCCAACAACCCAGCATTTCACCTTTAATTTCACCTTGACCAACCTCATGTACACAGCAGATCTGGAGACCCCGAGTTCCCGCAAATTCATTTCCACAGTGAAAGTTATCAACCACTACGTAAGTCTGGCTCTGGTTTTGCCCATTTTGTGTTGTGGTGGTGATCTTACCTGCCTGCATTAAACTCAGGACACACTTTCAAGCTCTCAGTTGTACTTTTTCTTTTTGACAGATTGACCCTCTTTTCAAAAGAAGCAGCATAAGCTCTGCCTACACAGGATGTCAAGTGATGAGATTTAGGTAAGATTCCTGAAAGTGCAATTAACCATTTATGTGCTCTTATATACCTTAAATTTGTATATGTTAGAGTTGTTCTGATTCCAGAAAATAGAAGCCAGTGCTATCTCCCTGCCCGTTCATTATTTTTATTGCTGGCAAAATAAGTTTGGTGTCCAAATGTCATTGCAACAATTCTAGAATCAGCTGAAAGATGTAGGAGCCCAATTGCACTGACAGGTTTCAGTGCCTGTCATTCCCAGTCATACAAATTACACAGGGCTTTCTGTAAGCATCAGCAGTGTCTTAAAGAATGTGTCTGACATTTTTACTTAGGTCTGGGAGAAACAGGCACGACACAGGCGTAGACCTTGTCTGCAGCTACAAAACCAATGCCAGCCTTGCCGGGTTTGACAGAGAAAAGGTTTATCATGAGCTGAGCACCATGACAAATGGTGTCACCAAATTAGGGCACTACAGCCTGGAGAAGAACAGCCTGTACGTCAATGGTAAGCATCCATGAAAAGTATTAAGATATGATTTGGGATTTACCTAGAGATCATTCATTCCTCTACTCATTTAGGGCTTGAGCCCTAGTGAACTTCCCCTTTGGTTTGTTGATACTCTGTAGGTTTTGACAAAACCAATCCAGCATGGTATTGTCACTCTAGAAGCATTTCTGTCCCTTAAATCCTGCAAATTCCTGTTGAATTTCATTGTTAAGTTACATAATCTAAACAAGGACATACCTATATTGCTTTTGTGGTGTGGATAGATCTGATGTAAAAATAAATGCACTATCTTTTTTATTTAGGTTTCCCCCACACAGACACTGCTATCGCCAGAAAGCCTGTCTTGACTGAAGCTCCAGACAAACAGGGCTACAGATTGAGCTTTAGAATAGTAAATAAAAATCTAACTAACCCAGACTCTCAGTCTCCAGAGTACAAAGCAGCAGTGGAAAGCATCAGTAACAAGGTAAGGAGCTGCAGCTCAAATACCAACATCTGCACTGGTCAATTTTTGCAGCAACTGCTGTAGATTTATATTTTAATTAAAAAAATAAATCAACATTTGGGAACAAAAATTTCTAGAATCTGAAAGACAAGATTGGCTTTTGAATCGCTTTTGATTTTATGTTAAATGTGCTCTTAAGAAATCATCTCCAGCCAAAAACATGCAAGAGGTTTAGGTTGTCTGCTAAATGCACACGCACTCAGCATTTCAGTGCCATCTCTAGAAGTGTGCACAGATCTCTGCCAGCTCAGAGGCCAGCACATACAGAATGCATTGCTGAGAATCCATCACATTCTCTTCAGCACCAGCCCACCAACATATCAACCCCATCAAGCCCTAATTAGTTTTTGCTTTTTAGATGAAACCATAATATTCCATACTCTGAGTTCTGAGTGTGCTTTCTGTGAAATGTGGATCAAGGTGACAGCTGTCAGTCAGCAGATTGTGCTGTTTAACTCTGGCAGCTTGCTCAGATAAGACAGCAAGGCTTGCCAAGCTGGAAGTCAGACTCCATCATCAGGAGGCATAGTCTGAAATAAAAAACAACTCCCATGAAATCCAACTAGCAAAAAAGTCTGGTGTTCCTCCAAAGTTAGAGGCCCTTCTGCTGTCCTAAAGCATCTACCATGAGGCTCAGAAGTCATTAATATTTAACATGACATTTTTCTTTCAGATGAATCAACTGTACCTTCAGAGCAACCTGCGAGACCAGTTCCTGAACTGCAGTATCACAAGGCTGAGGTCTGTGACAATCAGATTTTGTTCAAAAAGTTGCCACACCCTGGCACCATTCCCCCATGGACAAGTGCCATTGTCCTCCACTGAATTCCTCCCCTCCAGTCTCATGTTGGAAATGGTTTGGCCTGGGCACTAAGTCATTTACAGGCTTCCCAGAATTCAGTTTGAATTTTTCCTGACTTGGTACAGCCCGACACTTTACCCAGTCAGGATTTCTGTAAGGCATTCTTAGGTCTGTGAATATCCCAGTAATTACTGATTGCCATCCTCTTAATGAGGACTGATGTAGCATCCTACTCTAGATGAAAAGAAGCTTGGACAAGCGACCCTCACACAGGGCAAAAGCTTTAAAAGGTGCTGACCTTTCATTGTATGCCTGCATAACCCCAGTTTGCAGAGAGAAGAGGTGCTGGTATTTCATTTGCTGTCCCTGTCCAAAGGAAAAGCCCAAGCCAGCCTGTTCCACACCTCTCACAAGCACTGCAACTTATAACACTTAACACTTAGAACAGCAGGAACCCTTCAGAAAACTTTACCACATGAAGAAGTTTTATGATCATCAGCCACTATCTCAGAACCTTTTTCTCTGTCCACAGGGCTGGATCTATAGTGGTTGACTGCAAGTGCTTCTTCCAGCCAGAGCCCAGCATCAACAGGGCTGTGGTTGAAAGGGCTTTTCAGGATGGGACTTCAAATGCAACTGGACTATGGCTGGGAAGCAGTTACCAGCTGAAGGAATTCTCAATAGACAGTACGTAGAGCTCAAATCACAGCTGCCCAGTTTCCACCCAGATCAACCCAATTTATCATGGCATACATGGAATTCCCCAACTTCTGGTCTATCAGAGGGGGGATGTGTGGAAATAAATCTGTTATCAAGTTGTATCATTGAACTCAGGTCAGAGTTGGGCCAGTCCTTGGCCACATTCAGCCTGGCTCAGTGTAGCCCTGTAATCCTCAATAGCTTAAGGTGTTACTCAATATTAGATAAGAAAATCAAGTGGCAACTACTCACTCTAACTTCAGGCATTTAGAGATAGACTTCCAGGATTGTGGTTTTTTTCAAATCTACAACTTGCCAAAGAAATGAGTGGCCTAGTACATTGCTGAAGAATTGATTCAAAGGATAGATTGGGAATTTGCTGCCAGACCCCAGTGCAACTCCAGTTCTGTTAATCTATTCAGACTTCAAGTTTTCCTAGCTAGCAGTCAATGCTGCTTGATAGAAGAGCCTCTGTTTCTCTCTGTCAGAATTTATACCAACTTTTTCTCTCCATTTCCAGGCTTGGAACTAGCAATTGAGGCAGCAACTTACAACAAACCCCTCGAGTCTGGGAAAGAAAACTTCAGATTAAATTTCAGAATCCCCAACCTTCCCTACTCCTCAGAACTGCAGGACTCCAGCTCACAGATGTACCAAGTAAACAAAGAGAAAATTGAGAAGGAGGTAAAACTAACAGCAATTGCTTGATTTCCCTGTCCAAATTAAGGTTAAATTTACTCATTTTTTTTCCCACTTGTTTTGTTTCTTCCCATCAGCTTGATGTATTCAGAACTAGCAGCCTGAAGGACTACTTTGCTGGCTGTACTGTTGAGAGCTTTGGGTAGGTCCTGCTTCAGAAGGGGTTTTTCTTGATTGCCAAAAGAGCAGTAGGCAAAGGCATTCCCAGGCACAGTGTGGTGCTTATGCCTCAGTGCCAACCTTTGTGCTCTGGATGACACATAGGATCCACCTTGTTCACCCTCAGTTTTGCTTTTACCACAAAAGGTTTCTGTCCAAATGAGAGGTGGCTTTGTTTCCCGGCTAGCACAGTTATTTTCATGCATAAACAATTCCAGAGTACAACAAATACCTTCATTCTCTCATTTAGCTTATTCAAATAAGCTAAAGCTCCAGTCAAACACATTAGCAAAACAATCACCAGAACTGACCAACCCCAGAACTAAATCTACTTGTGTGTCTTCTCCAACACCTCTTTGGGAGAACAAAAAAGCTGAGCTTATTTACCTCTTAGAAAGGCCCTGCCTGGGATTCAACCAGTGAGTGGATTTCACAGGGCTGCAGGAGTTCCTGTCTCACCTAGCACAGACTGCAAAAACTGACCCCATGCTGATAAAATATTGCTTAGACATCTGCAATCCCCAGCCTGACTCCAAATCCCTCTCCCTGCCTCTACTCAACTCTACCTCCTTTTCTCTTCACCCATAACAATGACTCTGGCTGTCATCCTCCAGGCCTGTCCATGGGAAAGCTTACACAAGTGTTGCCTCCATCTGCACATTCACCCTGACTCCCCTCTCGGGGACTTTGCAACAGCAAAAGGTGTACGAGGAGCTGAAACACCTGACACATGGGTTCACCAAGCTGGGCCCCAACTATGAGCTGGAAGAGCAGAGTCTGGTTGTTGAAGGTGAGAGCTCCTGCAGTGACTTTGCAGGAATGCTTATAGTTTTGTTTTAATCACCTCTAGAGCACCATTTCTCACCTGTCCCACCCTTTATTTCCAGGTTACTCTCCTCTCAAGACAGATGACCCAGAGTCTAGAACACCTGGTAAGTTCCTTTTGGGAGGGATTGGCCCTACAGCAACTGAACACTTGAACTATAGCATCTCGTGTAGCATCACATGGCTCAAAATGGAGATCATACCCATGCAAGAGCCTAGAAATCTTGGTAGGCTGGCAGCAAACAGCAGATACCATCAGAGCCAGGTAGCCTGGGGAGAATGGAAGTGAAGGACAGGCAAAAACAATGATTTGGGAAGCTGTTCTGGAGCTCTGGCACCAACACATTTTGATAACTGCAGTATTCACAAAAAATCCAGATATGGTGTTACAAGCATAGCCACAACCCCAGAACTGACAGTGAACAGGGGAACAAAAGAGTACTCTGACCTGCTGCCTTTTCATGATGCTGGCAAAAGTAACTACAGCTTTTTCTGACACTTTTAGCCCTGTCCCCTTCCCCAAAAGAGTCCAGCCAGCAGCTAAGAGAACTTTGTCTCTCTGAACATTTGTGAAACCATCCGAGGGCACTGATGCTCACAGAAGTGGCATTTAAAGCTGGAGATCCTCAGACCCTGACTCCATTTTACCAGTTTCTGTACCTCCCACTCATCTTGACATTGCTGAGGCATGTGTGCCCTGCAGCCAGGGAGGACCAGTGCCACCTTCCAGCAGTTTTGCCTCACCCATGTGCTGCAGTCATTCTGAGCTTTGCCAGGGCGAGCTCTCCCTGTGTCCCATGTACAAGAGTCCAAAAAAACTGATGAACCCTTATTTTGCCTTTGCAGAGCTTCAGTACTGGGCCATTATCCTGATCTGCATTTTCACACTGATTGGCTTCATTCTCCTCCTCTTGTTGTGCTTCCTGGTAAGTGGCCCCTTTGCTGTCCTACCCCTAACTCAACTCCAGCAGTGCCCAGCCAGGAATCCAGGGAGCTGCAGGAGGGACACAGACATCCACAAGTGGCTCAGTAGGAGCAGTACCCAACACACACAGTAACAGCAAGCAGCATACCAAATCCTCCTTCAGTTACCACCAACTCTTTCAAGGACTTGCGCACAGGAGAGTGGGGAAGGGTATTTATACTCAGCTGAGTAGATTTCTAGGAAAGGAAGCCAGTGGGTCATGAATGAGACTGAGTCCTTTGCAGAAAGAAAAATACAAAACCAAAGGTAAGGCAAACACCAAGGTGACAGCAGGCTGAATTAGGGGACACCCTGCAGTATTTCTTAAACCTCTTCCCTGTTCACATATCTGCAGAATGATCAGGTTACAGAGAAGGAGTGCAGAGATGACATTTTTAATAACCTGCAGGAATCACACCCAGAATTTTGCATTCAATGCTCTTGACATACAAACTATAGCAGGGCTGTACTCCAGCTGTGCAGGAAAAGCAGAGCAGATTCTCTTCTGATCTCTGGTGCTGGTTTGATGGGGCAGCATCTTAATAGCACTGCTTCAAAAGCAGCTGCACTTGCTTTGCACCAGCTAGAAGAGAACAGCTACATCTACAGAGAGCAGGAGTAAGAATTACAGGAATTGAGGAAAAACATAGTCATCAAAACAAGGTTGTGTTGTATCCGCCTGGGCAGCCTCATCTCTGAGTCCCTCCATCCCCACCGGGAACCGTGGTTTGGGGACATCTAATGAAGGGCAAAAATCAGGCTCATTTTTGTTGTTTTCCCACCAGATTGTCTTTTGCCTAAGAAGAAAATCACATCTGTACCAGGTGCAGCAGGGCATGTACGGGATGTACTTCCCACACCTGAACACGAGGAAGGTGCATTAACATACCAGATGGGGTCTGTCTTCACAGACCTGTTTGTCCATTGATGAAGGAAAAATGTTTACAATCTTTCTTTTAATAAATTATGTTTAGCATTTTCTCTTGTCTTGAGCCAAATCTTTGCACTTTTACCACAACTATTTTCATACCATGGGAAACTGCCAACAATGCGGATGTTGAGGGAAGTATTTTTTGAAAGCACTGCAGTGCTTTGTTACATTGTTACATTTGATACATTGTTACACAACCAACAGAAAATAAAAGACTACCAGGAACTATCAGTTTTCTCAGGAAGACTTCAAATGATACTGATTTATAGATTTTGGGGACTGACAATTGTAAACTTTAAAACTTCACCTAGATTTTTAGCTTGTTCCCAATTTAGCTTTTAAAATGCAGATAACAAATCAATTAGAACATTTCATCTGTTTAAAATGATGTCATGCAATCATGTAAAGATACATCATTAAATCTGAGTGCAATAGAGTCACTCTCTGTCCTTGGAGATTGATGCTGACTTCAGCTGAATAAACACCAAGGTTATCAACATGGAATTATTTCCTTGTATTACCTCCGGAGCAACACTTTCCATCCCAAATCAGAAACTCCTGCAGTCCCTGAGATTTTGCTCCTCAGTTGTCTCGTGCATCCCACAGTGCAGGGGCTGATGTTGCAGAGATCATGACCTTTTGCCACCCCAAGGACCCCCTGAGCCAGCCAGACTTGCCCAGAGCTCCTGTTGTGTGCCACAATTTTCCGCAGAGCACAGGAGATTGTGCTGATCTCGAGGTAATTATTGGATGCTATCATTAGATGATCTCCCCTTTGAAAGTGAAAGCACTAGAATTAATGAAACCACAGTTAGTCATTAATCCTTCCACTGCAGGCAATGTTTCCACACAATCAAACTGGCTTTTTACTTTCAAAGCAAAGCTCCTCAGAGGCAGGTCGGATCAGTTCACCCCCCAGGTCAGGTTCCTCAGTGCAGCGTTTCCTACGCGGAGGATTAGAAACTTATTTGCTCCATCAAACAAAGGGTTTCAAGCACCCAACATTATGTCAGTGACATCAGATCAAAAGCTTTCAGAGCTGCTGGCAAAACACCTTTGCAAGTTTCCATGCAGCAGCCGTGATGTGACCGTTGCAGAGCTGCTGCAGCCGATGCACTGGGAGCAGAGGGTGCTGTTACTTGGAATTTTTTTGCATTTTCTTTTTGACACCATGGCCATGGGACAAGAGCTGCCTCCCAGCACCATGAGCCACACCACCTCCTCCCCCAGGTTTGCTGGAGAGGCCCAGCACACATCCAAAGCACAGAGCAGCAGCCCCTGTGCTGGCTCCACTGTCCTGCCCAGACATGGGGAAGGGGGAGGCAGGAAACACAGGAGTTTCCCACGGGAGCTGCAGGCAACGTGCCATGGGGAACACTGGTGCCCATGAGCCACCCTGTGGGCTGCTTTCCAAGAGGAAGGAGCCCTCTTACACCACGGTGCCTCTCAGCATCCCCTACACCGTGTCGCAATGCAATCTGGGTTACAGTTGGACACCTGCCCACATCTGCTATGGAGCCACCAGTTCCAAACAGGAACCCCCATGGAGGCTGCAGGGCCAGACCAGCTTGGCAGTGATGCCTTTGGCACCATGACCTGGCCCCAGGCAAGGGCAGAGCAAGCAAAGGGCTGAGCCTGACCTCAGGGAACTGCCTGGATGGCAGAGCTCAGGGAGTTGTGATTGATGACACGGAGTCCAGTTGGAGACCTCTAGCTTGTGGTGTCCTCAGGGGTCAGTGCTGGGTCCTGCCCTGTTCAACATCTTCATCAATGACATGGATGAAGGGACAGAGTGTCCCCTCAGCCAGTTTGCTGATGATACCAAACTGGGAGGAGTGGCTGACACAGCAGGAGGCTGTGTTGCCATTCAGTGGGACCTGGGCAGGCTGGAGAGCTGGGCAGAGAGGAACTGAAGCATCTCTCTTATGAGGAAGGGCTGAGAGACCAGGCTCACCTCCAGCAGAGCTGTGCCACAGCTCAGCCAGTACCACAATTTCATGCCACGGTTTGCAGAAAAGCCACTCCCTGGGCCTGCACCCATGGACCCAGCAAAGGTCCTTTGCTCCCCACACACTGCAGCCCTGGCAGTGACCCCAAGCACAGAAAGCTGCCCATAAACATTTACATTCAGCAAAACCCAGGTACCCAGAGCAGCCAGCCAAGGCATGGGAGAAAAAGAACAGCAGAAAACCACATCATGTCACCTCTCCCAAACCACGAGAAGAATTTCCATACCTGGACCAGGAGGCTGGGAAAGGGACCACCAAGAGCTGGGTGCTGTTCAGTAGAGAGAAAAGTGCTGGCTTCCCACCCCAAGTGCTCTCTTCAAGAGAGGAGAGCTCATCCCACCCCTCTGTTTTTTATAGAGCTGAGGGTTTATGTGCTGCAGCTGCAGCTCCTCCACCTTGCACTGCTCAGAACTTGATGGCCTTCAGCTGGGATCCCCGGCAGGGAACTGGGAGCATCCCCCCAGCACTGGGGCTTGGAGGCAGCTCACAGGTGGGAGAGGGTCAGTTCCCCACTGCTCCAGTTTGTGTAGGGGCTGAGAGTTCCCCATCTCCTGCTGGGCACGGGGACCTGTGCCCCTGTTTGTCAACCTCTCCCAGTCCTCTTCCTTCTCACCCAGCCCCAAGATCTCTGTGTCCTGTGAGGATCCCTTATCTGATGCACTCCAGTGGGCAGAGTTAAGGGCTCTGGGCAGGTTTAATCACTGTTCTTAAGCAGCCACGTGGCAGATTGAAGTCCCTTTAACACAGCAGAGGTGTCTGCTCCCCACTCCATATGGAGAACAGGCATGGGCTGGAGCAGTCTCCGTGCCCCCCTGCACCCCTCAAACACCAACACCCACACACGAGTGATTCCCTCACTGTGGAGAGGAGCAGGAGCCACAGAAAATACCACAAATGGGGTCAAGCTCAGCACCAAACCCTCCCTCAAACAATCCCGAAGAGAAATCACATCAAATTTAACCAATTTTTGGGAAACTGCCCCTGGACTTTTTAAGCTGGCACGAGGTGTGGTGGAAGGGAGGTGGGAGGGATATGGGATGCTGCAGGGATGCAGGAAGGATGTTACAGGGATGGTGCAGGGATGGTGCAGGGATGCAGGGGGATATTACAGGGATGGAGCAGGGATGCAGGAAGGATGTTACAGGGATGCTGCAGGGATGCAGAGTGGATGCTGCAGGGGTGGTGCAGGAATGGTGCAGGGATGCTGCAGGGATGGAGCAGGGATGCAGGGGGGTGTTGCAGGGATGGAGCAGGGATGCAGAGTGGATGCTGCAGGGATGGTGCAGGGCTGCAGGAGGGATACAGGGGGGTGTTGCAGGGATGCTGCAGGGATGCAGGAGGGATGCTGTAGGGATGCTGTAGGGATGCAAGGTGGTGCAGGAGTCATCTTGCAGGATACTTTCCCATGGCTCTCTGACAAACCAAGGGCTTTCAAATTGACTCAAATTAGCCACTGCATTTCCCCTGAAACTTTCCAGAGAAAACAAGATCTTATCTCACCAGAAACCCAGGCTGCAGGTGCTGGGCTGCCTGGGAGGAACAAGCAGCACTTGTAAGCTGGCAGCAACATTCCCAGCCTCGGGCAAGTGCTGCTTCCCCAGGGATGTGCTGGAGGATGGGGCTGCACCCAGGGCCTGAGCCGTGGGCACCACGTGCCTGGTGCAGCTGCAAACCCGGGTCCTGAGCAGCAAATTTGTTTCCTGTGAGCTTAAAAGGGGAAACACAGGGGGACAGGCACAACCCAGGGGTGGCATTCTGCACCCCCGTACCAACACTTGGCATCCAGCCTACCCCCTTTCCTGTTACACAGAGGGACAGGACCCTACCTGTGACTTTGGTTACCTTTGTGGTGAGCACAGCCCTCTGAGTGGGCACCACTACAGCCCACAAAACAGCTGGCACATCCACAGTGTTTGTAGCCCAGTAAATCCCCTCTTTTTGCTCAGCAAAAAGCCAGAGCAGCAGCAGCATCTCTCCCTCCCCACCCCCCTCAGCAGAGCTCAGGGGGATGGAGAGCAGAAAGGCAGAGGTCAGCTCCCCTCTCCTGCCTCTGCCCACACGATGAGGTCCTGTGGCTCCCACCAGCACTCAGAGGCAGCTCCTCTGCCCGTCCCACAACGTCCCCTGTGGATGCCACCACTGGATGCCACCTCACTCGACCTTGCTCCTGCAGGCACAGCATAGAGCACAGCCACCCCCTGGGTGAGGAACTGCTCAGTGGTTAATCAGAAACCTCCATTCCCTCCTTTCTTCCCCCAGAGGTACTTTCTGCCACTCATCAGCTTTTCCCACGGAGGAGGACGCATCCATTCATCACCTCGAGTGTTCAGGAAGGGCTGCACGGTGGCAGCGGTTGCATGGGAGCTTTTGGTGAGGGTGTGAATTAAAGCCCTGAGAGCCAAGAGCCACCGTGTCCACTTTGGGACCTCCTGGGTTAAAATCTGCCCTTTACAGCATGGCAGAAACCCAGCCCTGGGGATGCTCTGCCAGGCCCAGGGTGACACAGCCTGCCCGTACCAATGGCCCCTCTGCATCAAGGGCCCCTCTGCATCAAGGGCCCCTCTGCATTTTGCAGGTGTGTGAAGCTACTGGTGAATCTGGGGGTGTCCAGGAGATGGGCACAGCCCAGCGGGATGCCAGGGATTGGTGCTCAGCTCCAAGGTATCAGCCACTGGAATCAGGGGCTGCTCATCGGGGCATCAACAGACACAGCTTCTTTGTGCCAAAGGGATCAGGCAGCTCAGAGCTGGCAGGAGCTCCCAGGTTATCTCCTGAGTCCTTTTTGATGATACAAAGCAAACACACCACGAGCAGTGACCCTTCAGCACATCAGGGGCTCAGGGACAGGAGGGGACAGGGCAGCCCCTGCTCTCAGAATCACAGAATCCCAGAATCCTAGGGGTTGGAGGGGACCTCGAAAGCTCATCCAGTCCAACCCCCCTGCCAGAGCAGGGTCACCCAGAGTCCATCACACAGGAACACATCCAGGCGGGGTTTGAATGTCTCCAGCCAAGGAGACTCCACAGCCTCTCTGGGCAGCCTGGTCCAGTGCTCTGGCACTCTCACAGGAAAGAAGTTCTTCCTGAGATTCACATGGAACCTCCTGGGCTCCAGTTTGCATCCATTGCCCCTTGTCCTATCATTGGTCAGCACTGTAAAAAGCTTGGCTCCATCGTCCTGCCCCTCACCCTTTACAGATTTGTAACCATGGATGAGGTCCCCCCTCAGTCTCCTTTTCTCCAAGCTAAAGAGCCCCAGCTCCCTCAGCCTCTCCTCACAAGGGAGATGTTCCACTCCCTTCATCATCTCTGTGGCTCTGTGCTGGACTCTTTCCAGTAATTCCCTTGAACTGTGGGGCCCAGAACTGGACACAGGACTCCAGATGTGGCCTCACCAAGGCAGAATAGAGGGGGAGGAGAACCTCTCTTGACCTACTGACCACCCCCTTTCTAATGCACCCCAGGATGCCATTGGCCTTCTTGGCCACAAGGGCACATTGCTGGCTCATGGTCATCCTCCTGTCCACCAGGACCCCCAGGTCCCTTTCTCAGTGCTGGACCCTGCACTCCTCTGTCCCAGCAACGCGCTGGGACTCCCTGCACGAGTTCAGTGGGATGCAAAACCCCCTGACCCGCACACCTCAGGGAAGGAAGGGATGGTGTGATTTTGTGGTTAGTCACAACACTGTAGTAATGCAGTGGAAAGTATTTTTCTGCTGTGATCTCCCTCTCGGGCTGTGCCAGGTTTTTCTTGCTCTGTTAAAGAAACGCCACGCGCGTGGGAGGTGTGAACTAATGCTACCGCACTGGGAAGGTGGTGACGACCTGAGATCACACAATGAGGTTCATCAGACTCCCGACCCAACAGGGGTGTGAGCAAGTACAGCGGAAAAAAAAAAGGGACATAACTGGTTTTTTAAGAAAAAACCCAAACGAAATAGCTGTGAGACAACCTCGTCAGCAAATGCTATTTAAGAACACAGATGTTCGCCTCTTCTCTCTCAGGGCAAGTGTTAACCTTTAAACACAGCCTCCCTGCTCCCTTCCCTTTCACTAATGTGTTTTCTCCTCCACCTGCCCCCCACTTGCCAAAATCACTCGTGTTTCCCCATCAAGAGCCCACTGCTGGTGAGTGCTGCTCACCACGATGCACCACACCAAGGGCTGCTCCATCCCCATCCATCACCACCCCGGCCCCGCGCTGCCACGGGCTTTGAGGCAGCAGCTGGGATTTGCCAGAAATGTTTCCCAGCAGCAAAATGTCCCTGTGGTTTGCACACACGTGGTGCTTGGACATAAGCTTCATTTCGTGTCACTCCTGGGCCAGTTCTCCTCGGGAGGCAGCTGGAGCTGAACCTCCCCAGCCCTGGTGCCATGAGCATCACCCCAGGTTGCCTCATGCCCATCAGCAGTGAGTGGAAACGGCCCTCCAGGGAGAAGGAGCAATGAGTGCCACAAGTTGTTTTTCCATCCCTTGTATGACATCCTCACCCTTCACCTGAACTTCCCAGTTTTTGGAGTTTGGGGTGATGAGACCAGAGTGTGGGGTGGAGAAAGGTCCCTGTCTGGAGAACCAGGGCTCTTGTAGCCTCTCACAGCCTGGGATCTGCTGGGGTTCGCCTAGAAAACATTTCCTAGGAAAGGTTCTGGTTTTCCCCACCAACCCCCTGACTTTCTGTCAAACAAATTGCAGTGAAGAGATTGGCCCCTTTCGTCTTGGTTAAAGAAAGAAACTGTTGGCTTCAGGCTCAGGGCAGCAGCAGAAACCGTTCCCTGGCCCAACTGGCTGAAAACAAGCACAGGATGGGGTAAACCTGAAGATGTTTCTGATTTCTAACACCTGGAACCTCCTCTCATGAGCTTGGCATCCCACCATTGTGCCGCAATGTGGTTAACACATTTGTTCCCTCCCATTGAGAGGGATATGGACGTGCGTGCACAATCACAGAGCTCCTCACACCTCTTGCCACAATGCAACGAGTTCCTCTGTAAGCAAGAAATCCTGTCAGACTTCTCCTCTGCCTTTGTGGATTCCAGTTGTGCACCACGTGTTGATCTCTGCAGGCACCGGTGCTGAGCCAGCCCCCGAGCTCTGGATCCCAAAGGGGTAGAACAGCAGCACAGAAATAATGGACAATCTCCAGGTTTAACTCAACATAGTAAGACTTGAGCTCTGGGGAGATTTCGGGGACTTTACCCAGAAAAATGGCATTTCAGGAGGTTCTGTGAGGGCTTGGTTCACACTTTAGTCCAAGCTAATTGATGCAGCCATCACCAAGCAAAGCGGTTTTGGCAGAAAGAAGCAAAATGAGAGACAACACAACCCTGCTTCATATTTGGGAAGTGGAGCTCGGCTCCTTGCACTGCTGCAGCTTTCCTGAGCCAGGAAAACCATCCAGCCCTCCCCAGTGAGGTGCTGGGACCTGCCTGCACCAGCCAGGGCTGCACCAGCTGCCAGGAGAAGTCAAGGTGGAGGTACCTGGTCCACTTCTCACTAGAGGTTTGGGGACTGAGGTTGAGTTTGGGCACCAGCTTTGGTTAGCTGATATTTTACCCACACCCAGCCCCTAACACATCACAAGTGCAAGGACTTTTAATGTCCGAAAAAAAAATTACAACTAAGAATTAAGAGAGCTTTATTCATCCTTGAGTGTTGCTGTTTGGGTTAGTTTGTTTGAGGTCAAGGAGTTGTCAAGCCTGCCCAGCTCCCTCTGATGTTTTAGCACACTTATCAAGTATGAGTAAAGCTACGTGCGAGAAATGAAAGATTGTGGTCTTCAGAAGAACTGGTATCAGAAAACCAGCTTGAAGATAAATAGCCGAGCGCATTCACACTTCTTCAGTTGCGTTTACTACATCGTATTTACAGGCTAATGTAAGGCACTATACTTTCTTTTTCACTTCTTTTTTTTTCTGCATAGTTGAGCATGAATTTGAAAGACCGAGTATCTGATAAGAGAAAGATACAAGCTGGAAAGCAGCTACATGAATACTGACTCCATGCACCCAAGATACCGCTAATAATCACTTAATCTCAACACACTGCTGAGCATTCATGTCCATAAACAAGGATATTTGGTGGCATTAAGAATTTAGACACCAACTCCCAGTGTTTTTCATTAAAGGGAGTGAGACTGCATAACCTGCTTTGTCCTTTGGCAAGCCACACGCTGAAGCTCCAGTTAAGGTGACACGGGAGGATGAATTTTGTCCCAGCTGATGGTCAGTGGGTATCTCAAGACCATTTCTCCAGCTGTATTTCAGTTTGACCTTGCTGTGTAAGGATGGACAGACCTGACAGACATTTTAAAGTTTATCATCCCTAAATCCCCATAGGGTAAATCAGGTCACGAAGCCCATGGTCACGTACACCTCCACCATAAGACTCAGTCTCCTGGAAGCCAAATCCTACTGGCACCAAGGCACTGTGTTGTCCAACTTGCTGTGCACTAAATCATTACTGAGGTTCTGATCACCAGTTTATGCCTATTCCTACTAAAAGTGCTGCAGGTGGGCATGAAAAAACCCTCATCTTTCCCTGGTGGTATTTCATAAACCCCCTCTGACCCCCTTCCTGTCAAACCCAGCTTTTACAAAGACTCTTCCATGTTTGCCCAGATGATGCCCAAACGGCAGTGTGGCAGCTAAGCTAGGAAGAGAACTGGGACCAGTTTGCACAACTGGTAAGACATGCAAAGCATGGTCAGGGGATTTACAGACAGGGCTGCGTGCCAGAAGAGCAGTGACAGAGCACTGCAGGAGAGCGTGTGAAGGGGCACCTGGATAGAAAGATAAAGGCAAGAACGAGGGGTGCAATCCAGGCAGATCAGCACAGCAGGAGGAGCAGCTCTTGTGTAGCTGATAAAGCCAGCAAGAGATAAGGGGCAGAAATGTTCTTGCTGCCTACAGTCGCTCAATCTAGTCCCACGCCATCTCTGCATGGGAAGCAATCAAAGCTGGCCCTGAATCTGGGGACCCACAACTCATCACAAGGCTCTGAGCATTGCCATGAACACAGAGGATGTCACATCCTCCTTCCTTCACTCTTGCCCAGCTGACTGCTGGATGCCAGCACCTTCCCACTGCAAACAGGCCCCCCGGACCAGGCATCAGCCCCTGACCAGCACTTGGAAAGAAACTGAGCCCTCCAGGGCTTGCAAACCAGAACGAGAAGAAATGGCCTCAAGTTCCACCAGGGGAAGTTTAGGTTGGAGATTAGGAAGAAGTTCTTTACTGAGAGGGTGGTTGGGCACTGGAAGGGGCTGCCCAGGGAGGTGGTGGAGTCACCATCCCTGGGGGTGTTCAACAAACGGGTTGATGAGGCACTTGAGGCCATGGTCTGATGGTCTGATGGTTAGGAATATGATGGGATAAAGGTTGGACTTGATGACCCTGGAGGTCCCTCCCAACCATAATGATTCTATTCTATTCTATTCTATTCTATTCTATTCTATTCTATTCTATTCTGCTGCACAAGCAGGAGCTGGAGGTGCTGGCACTGCCAAGGTCACCTGCAGTTACCTATGGTGGGATGCCAACCAGAAACACAACAATTCTTCACTTTTCCAGAAAAAAACCCAACCCACTTATCTAGAAATAACCTTCAAGGATTGACACAAGATTAAATTAGAGGAATCTTATTGGATAGGAATGGAGGAATCGAGTTTGAGTCCGAGTCTGAGCTGCCCATGGCAGGGTCTGGTCTCCTATGAGTGGGGGACACAATGCAATGCAGGGAGGGGTTCATTTCCCAGATGATTAATACTGCTAATTGTGTATGGGTTGGAATTTTCCCTTCTAATTATTTTATAATGACGGAAATATAGCTGAGATTAAGTTTCAAATAGGTTTTTGAAATGCCATTGCCCTTACAGGTACGTGCAGAGGCTACACAGCCCATCAGGCAGTGGGGTGCTCTGAGTGCAGCATCTGTTTCCAGAAGTCATTGCTAACTTTTCCTACATCAGTAATGATTCAGTTTGGGTCCTGAGCCCAAGCTAAAGGTCACCATCAACTCATGCTCTTAAGGGAACACTCTGTAGTCATCTCTCCATCTGACATTACAAAGGTGTGAAAAACAGTGCCTGAAATGGGTGTGAGCTGTTGGGGTTTTTGGGCTGTGCAGTGTCTGGCAGCAGAAACATTTTCTTTTCAGAGGCACAGGGATGGAGAAGCACTTGGAGCAGACTTCAGCTCCATCCAGCTTGTCTGCAGAGCTGGTGGGTGCTTAGCAAAAACCCGTGAGAGCAGCTGCAGCATCGCCCCCACTCCTGGCTGCGCTTTGGGGATGTTCTGAGCCAGAGTCTTGCCACCACTCGGTGACAAATTGCTCCTGGCAGACTAATCCTCCCTGGAATTGTCTCATTGCTTTTTGACCTCGTTTATATCCACAACATCCTGTGGTAACGAGTTGCATGGTTTACCAACGGGCTGCATGAAGAAATACTTCCTTTGGCTTTTTTTGAAGGCCTCTGCCCACCTTCACTCCGTGCCAACTCCTTCTGCATTGTGGAAACCAAGGAGCAATTTTTCCCTGTTTAGATTTCGCAGGTCTCCCAGGATGTACATTTAGAAACCTGTAGCAAGTCCCTCGCTTCCCAACTCTAAATCCCAGGCTCCATACCAGAGCCATTCTACATCTCTGCTGGCTGTCGTTGCCTTCACTTTGCTGCCTCTTCTTGGAGGCAGGAGGAGCAGAACAATGATGGTGTGAGCCAAGCAGGACAGCAGAGTTCCCATGGAGAGTGCTAGCTGTTACTCACCAGTTACAACAGGATTTGTTAAGGTCATGGCTTGCTCATTTCATGCATTAATTTGTATTTATCATCACTGAATGCCCCTTCATTATCTTCTGCAGTCTTTGAGCACCACAGTGATTTTCAGCTTTTGCCAGCCTGAATAACTTTATAATGCCATTTTTCATTTCACTCTTCCCTGCTTTTTCTCAACCACTTACAAATGTGTTGACTAGAAAGCAGATGCCACCAAGGTGCCTCTCAAATGAACACCTAGGCTGCATTTCCTGAAATCTATTCGGGGCTCTTGAGCACTTTCTATTACAATCAGCAGAATTGTCACCAGAAAACTTCATAGCAAACTGGCTGTATATTTAAATATGAGAAAATTTAGAGAATTGGTTGTGAAACCTTCTGTAAAAGTATACATTGAAACCTCAGGAGTCAGAGCCAGACTCACCTGTGACTGACAAAAGCATTAAATTCAGAACACAGAAGAAGTGTTGAAGAATCATAGAATCACAGAATCCCAGACTGGCATTCTCAAAGCTCATCCAGTGCCACCCCCTGCCATGGGCAGGGACACCTCCCACCACACCAGGTTGCTCCAAGCCCCAGCCAACCTGGCCTTCAACACTGCCAGGGAGGGGCAGCCACAGCTTCTCTGGGCACCCTGGGCCAGGCTCTCACCACCCTCACACCAAAGAATATCAGCTCTCTATGTGCCAGGGTGATGCTCTCAGGCTCAGATGCAGGTGCCAAAGGAGAAGCCTCTCATCTAGGCCCTGTTCCTGCCTCAGAAAGCTGCCAGTTCTACCTGGGGCTCATTAATGATGTAAAAACCTTTGTGCACCGAGGGGTGGAGCAAGCGGCCATGCAGGGCCCCTCTGTCAGCTGTCACAGCAAGAAAAACTTCATTCTTGACTTTATAAATAAAACATCTCTGCCCGAGGGGGATGCAAACTGGTGGAAGTGTGCAGTGCAGAGCCAGATTTAACAGCTTCTGCCTTCAAATGTCCCGCCCTGCGTCATTTATAAATTTCACCTCTGCCCTAGGAGCAAACATCACCAAGTGGTGCTGATGACCACAGGCCAAAATCTGCCTGTGCAAATCACAATCATATTAAATCTGTGGCATTGGTTTACAAGTTTAACCACGGGTTGAATCAACAGGATGATCTTAACTGCCAGTTGGTACTGAATTAGGCTGTGGCTTTTGACCTTTCCATTCTGGCAGAAAGATTAAAAAAAATACCAGAATAGGTTTCCAAAGAGATACAGGCAAGAAATATCTTCCCACTCCCCTCTTAGGACACACACGGAGTGTTTTTATTATATAACACTCATCCCAGTAATTAACCAGCTTGAAAATGACCTGAGATTACTTTGGAGGTGGTTAATGAAATCATTTCTAAGCCTGAGCAGGAGCAGAAATAGGCCAGCTCCCCTCCAGGCAAGCCTTGCAGCTATCATCATCTGAAACAATTAGTACAATAATGGCTTTTATTTGAAGTTGTTATTAGATGTGTAACTTGGAGATGGGATAATTGATAGAGATGGTTGGATCTCCCTCAGGTACTGGCAGGGAACTCTCTAGGACAAGGCAGTAAAGAAATGCAAGTGTGGAGGGATGGGAACCACCCTCCCCATCTCCATCCCCTCCAGGGGAAGGGAGGAGAAGTAAAACCTGGAGCAAAAGAAATAATGGTGAAGGGGTTGTACGAAGGTGTGAGGTGAGCCAGGTGTGGGGCCAAGGCTGGCTCATTTCACATCCTTCCATGCTCTCCTGCTCCTGTCACACCCTTCTGTCCCCTCCCTGGGCTGGCATCTCACACTGCTGCAAAGCCCAGCTCCAGGTTTGGCCCTGGGTTTGTGCATCAGCAGGGCACAACAAACAGGAAGCGTTACTCATTTCTTCATTGTCTTCAGATGAACTGAGTCTGCTCCCCACAAAAAGTCTCTTCTGGGCACCTGAAGGTTTAAACTTCTCAGGGTCGCCTCACCCTGGGCAGCAGGGCTGGGAGGGAAGGCAGGTCCTGAGGGAGCTCCTGCCCAGCAAGCAGCAAACCCATCCTATATCACAGGGTGAGCTGAGATAACCCCAGCTTTGCCACCACAGAATCATAGAATGGTTTGGTTTAGAAAGGACCTTAAGGTCCATCCAGTCCCAACCCCCTGCCATGAGCAGGGACACCTCCCACCACACCACATTGCTCCAAGCCCCATCCAACCTGGCCTTCAACACTGCCAGGGAGTGGCAGCCACCGCTTCTCTGGGCACCCTGGGCCCGGCTCTCACCACCCTCACACCAAACAATTTATCCCTCACATCCCATCTCCATCTCCCCTCTGGCACTTGGAACCCGTTCCCCCTCGTCCCATCACTCCCTGCCCTTGGCACCAGTCCCTCTCCAGCTTTCCTGGAGCCCCTTCAGGCACTGGAAGGTGCTCTAAGGTCTCCTCAGAACCTTCTCATCTCCAGGTTGAACAACCCCAACTCTCTCAGCTTCGTGGCCAAGCTGCTGCTGACACCCCACATCACCCCCTCACAGCCACTTGCTGCATCCTGTAATGGTTGCAGGCATTCAGAGCCAGAGAAGAGCCCTGCAGAGCTGTGAGAAAAGCTGCTCCAGCAGTGGTGGGGAAGGGCAGGAGTAGGGGGAGGCCATTTCTTCTAGCACGATAATTTCTAAGCCACCTTTTTGCTATGGGCTGTCCCTACCTGTTGTGAGGGCAAGTTAGGACAGGGGGGAACCGGACAGGAAATCACATCACTTTTGGCTTGTTTTAATCAGAAAGCATCACTGCATCAAGTTTGAAGTTTGCAGTGCTCTGGTTTCCCCTTATGTCAGCGAATGCAGTAGAGCTGCCCACCTCACAGAATCATAGAATCATTATGGTTGGACGGGACCTCCAGGGTCATCAAGTCCAACCTTTATCCCATCATATTCCTAACCATCAGACCATCAGACCATGGCCTCAAGTGCCTCATCAACCCGTTTTTTGAACACCCCCAGGGATGGTGACTCCACCATCTCCCTGGGCAGCCCATTCCAGTGCCCAACCACCCTCTCAGTAAAGAACTTCTTCCTAATCTCCAACCTAAACTTCCCCTGATGGAACTTGAGGCCATTTCCTCTCGTCCTGTCATCAGCAATTCGGGAGAAGAGACCAACACCAGCCTCACTACAACCTCCTTTTAGGTAGTTGTAGAGGGGGGCTCCAGCCTTGACAACTTGGAGCATGAAGGTCTCCCCATTTCTCTGCACTGATCTCAGCTCAAAAGGACTGGAGATGGGCAGTCAGCAGGGCTGACCTCGTGGGGTATCACTATGAATGGTGGTGAGCTGTGTGAGCCCCACCACCCCAGCCCCTCTGCCAGCATGCTGGTGGGGCAGCAGCTGCAGGAGGACTCCACGGTGGAGAACTGAGGGTCCTACTGTGAGCACATAGACACAGACAGGAGGAAAACACATTTATGGACAGAGGAACCAGGAAGGGATGTGCCCCACAGCTTGCTTAATCTGTGTCCTTCATCACAGCTACCTGTGCTCCTGCTGAGCTGGGCTTGTCCCCATGGGATATGTTTATCACGCTGGCTGTTCCGGAGGAGGAAGGTTCAATGCAGATGCAGTACCAACAGACAAGCCAGCACACCTTTAGCAGCTTCTGGAAACAGTTTTATTAGGCATGACATGTTGATAGACCTCCACAGTTCAGATGAACCCTCTTACAGCTCGCATTAAGGGATCTCTTTCCAAACCAATTTGGGGATTATTTTATCCCATGGCAAGGAGGGTGGTTTGTCCTTTCATATGATGTTATTATTGGTGCATTTCTTTATTAGCTATAGAATGATTTCTAGAAAAATACTCTTGACAATTGCCCTTATTCTCCAGAGCATGACATTTTAGTGAGGGGAGTGTAACATGAGAAGGAACAGGGTAGTCCTGGGAGCAGCAGAACCAGAAAAGCAGAGACTCCCAGGGACCTGAGCCAGGAGGTTGAGATCCCACTTCTCTGGTTTCCAGTAGGGCTGAGCAGGCAATACAGTTTCTCTATCAGCAGGGACATGGTAGATGAAAATGTATGGTTGAGGCAGAGAAGAACAATTTGAAGTTGTTTATTGTCTTTGAGATCTGTCTCCTTCCATCAGATCGGGCTGTATTTGTCCAAAGTGTCAAAAAACATTCAGGGCTGACAGACAGGCACAGAAACATCAGAGACACAGAAACAACAACATATTTTATAGAGGCAATTTCCAAATACAGAAATATCATTTATGAAAATTCCTTGTCTAAAAAGAAGGAAGCAAAACTATGTTTCACACTTCTTCAGTAAAAACCCAAATATTTAGTCCTCAAAAATAATCGTTGCAAAGATAAATGAAATAATTTTCTGGACCACACTGTGACTGGTCAAAGAGAAAGAGTTCATTCTCTCTGAAGATAAATTATGATAACCTGGGAATAAAATGGACTAGGTTCTGCTCTCATTTCTTCCCAGTGTAAATTCATCACCTTTTTCCAACATCACAGCTGGGAGGTCTGAAACTGTTTTCATCAACAGTTTCCTGTGTCAAGCAATTAAGACTTCAGGTACTTCATGAGGATGAAGGCAATGACAAAGCAAAGGTATTTAAAATGGCAGCTGTAGTTGTGTTAGCTGGTGTGGTCACCACCTTCACAGCCTTAGCCTCTTCCTGCCTCTGGTCCCTTCACACCTCAAATTTAGCTTGGTTTGTGAGCAGAACAGCCAGGTGAAACTCAGCCTTACTCACACTGTGGCCGCAGGGTCTGGCAGATCTCCCTCAGCAAGATGAACGTCGTGGCCAGCTGCAGTTGTGCTGTAGTGATGCAGCCCAGCCCTATCAACTCCCTTATCATTTATGCAAAGCAGAAAAAATTACTTCTCTCATTGACGCATAAGACGTTTTCTCCCCACCCCCTCCTTCCTAACCTTTCATGTCTTTGGAAGGTCTCACATTGGCCCCACAGCGGGCCATCCCTCTGCTGCCTCAGTGGGAGTCCAGGCCACTCTCCTCCAGGCTGCTGAGGGCTTTGGTCTTAATCCGAAGCTTGTGAGGTAGGGCAGCAGAGCTTCGGCCCTTCAAATGATCTTCTGAAGGGCAGGACAGGCTGCATGGGGGTAGAGGAGAAGTTTTGGGTACTTGCTGCTCATCATCTTCATCTGAGACAGTTGTGGTGCTTTCTTTGCTCACCTCAGCTGGACAGGAGAAAGGACACAAGAAGCAGGCACTGCCTGACAAAGGCAAATGGAAAGCATATTTATCTGGGCTGTGGTAATTGAGGAATGGAGAGCAAACTGTGGATCTGAAGGCTTCATCAAGCCTCTTTGGCTGCTGAAGGCCAGGTGTGTCCACGGGAGCTGGCTTTGAGTCATAGCCAAGGATGTTTCTGGATGGGCCAAGGGTTTTGCAGGAAAAGTCAGTTGGCTCCATTACTGTCGGCACAAAGCTCTTCCCTGTGAAGAAGCAGGACTCCCCAGCAAAGGGCTCAGCATCAAGAAGTGGGGAGGCTGCTCTGTACCCTCTGACACAAACACCCAGGAGGTCCTGCAGGGAGTGGCCCTGATAAGTGCTGGTGCCTGGGCTCATGAGCCCAAAGCGCAGCTTCAGGGACAGCAGCTCTGTCCTGAGGATGGCATTCTCCTCGCTGAGAGCAGCCAACTGGGTCTCCATGGCGAAATCATTGAGGCGCCTCTTCTCCCGCGAGCGCTTGGCTGCCTCGTTGTTCTTGCGCCTCTTCTCCCAGTACATGTTGTCCTTCTTCTCATCCGGCATGAACTCCCGCTTGCGCCGGGAGGGACCGCTCACCTTTCCCTGGAGGAACTCAGCCTGGCTCTTCTGAAGTGCAAGCTCACTGACGGTGCTCCGTGCTGCCAGGAAGTTTTCCATGTTCATGAACGCAGCCGGGGTTCTGCCAGAATTAGAACATAAAACTATTACCACTAAAGGTGTTATTAATTAATACCCACTAATCAATTAATATAGTCACGTGATTTTTTTGATCCCTGAGAACAGCACTGGGCACACACATAAGGTGAGGACAGCTTCCCCCAGCTCTTCTGTCATTTGAAAGCCACGTTTTCAAACTACTGTCAGCACGTCAACGCAGTCACATCTCACCAGTGGCTGCAAACTACATCAAGGGGTATCGAAAAAAATGTGTATGACTGAGCAGAGTTAAAAAGGACATATTTTGCCCACTCAGTGAGCAATCACAAACACTTTGCCTAACTTCAATCAAGATAATAAAAATTGCTCTCACATCCTACCTCTGCCACTGATCTCAAATGGCCTGAGAGAAGAAGAATGTCTCATCGCCCGTTTTTTACAGATAAGGGAGGCACAGGGAGAAGAACTGATTTACCTCAGTCACGGACCTCAGTTAGCAGCTGGAGCAGGATTACAAATGTGCTGCATCTACCCAGTCCCCATGTTTCCCCAAAACCCCAGGTCCCACCCTGGAAAGCTGGATTTGATGAAGTTTGTGATTTTGAAAGGCCTGTAAGCAAATGTGGATGAATAGTATCAAAGGGCCATCCAGAAGCTTTCAAGTCTAAAGACAACCTGAAGACCATGGAACATTCTTGACTGCAGGAAGAAGCTAGCACATTTGCCTGTAAGCAAATGTGGATGAACACTATCAAAGGGCCATCCAGAAGCTTTCAAGTCTAAAGACAACCTGAAGACCATGGAACATTCCTGAGTGCAGGAAGAAGCTAGCAGAGAAGACCAATGATACAGTCTATGTCGTGAATTAAACTGATAAGACATCACACTTCAGACATCCTCATCTAAGCTACAAGCTCCCCAGAACATGGTGATCTTCCAGGAGAACCACAACAGCCCTCCTGCCTCTGGGCAGACTGGGGGGGATTGTGCTGATCTAGTGTGAGAGTCTAGAAGTAGGCACCTGCAAGTGGTCACCTCAAACACTCTGTACACTTCACAGAGACCTAGCGAGGGAGCTCAGCAGGACATGTATCTTACTCTGAAGTAATCACTTATATTTGGTCATCTGAGCTTCCTGGACTGTTGTCTACTGACTGTAAGAAAGCCCAGAGTGACTAATTCTGATTTAGACCTTGCAGGCATCTTAGGTCTGGAATCTGGAATGCATTTGTTTTAATTTAGCCATAAGTCTTTGAGTTCTCAAACAATATGCAAAGGTTCTGAGAGTGACTAAAGACCAAAACAGAGAATGTCAGAGCGTGAATATGTTTGGAGTGATTCCTCCAGCTTTTGGTCAAAATTACTTCTGATCTCACAGCATCAAAGGGAGAATTTCAGTGAGTGTACCTGTGGTTTCTGACAGCGTCAAGACGCAGAAATATGCTATTGTCTCAGGGCTTAATCACTTACCAGGAATTTTTCAGGTTAGTATTTGACGTGACTTCTTTGTCAAATGAGTCAAAGATCAACAGGTGGTTTTTTCACTGTGTAAACTCATCACCCACATTGGGCAAAGTAGTTTGTTTTCTCCCTGTCTTTCTCTTGCTCCTGGTGCCCATCATAAGCAGATCCTATAAGTTTCGAGATTACTGTAGCCAATACTCACTGTCCGATATAGCTGGGAAGCATGGGAGAGAAAAGGGACCCAGAC
Source organism: Aegotheles bennettii (assembly GCA_013398125.1). Classification (NCBI taxonomy): domain Eukaryota; kingdom Metazoa; phylum Chordata; class Aves; order Caprimulgiformes; family Aegothelidae; genus Aegotheles; species Aegotheles bennettii. The sequence goes on from VZRW01005196.1 coordinate 29,845, forward strand.
TCTCACAAAGACAGAATGAATCTGAACTCTTTCTTCCAGCAAGCTCATTTCAGCACATTTGTTCAACCTTCCCCACATTTGTTCGATCCCCCACACTCTAATCCATTGTGCAAAGGTGGGATTTTCCTTCAGACCCCAACTTAATTGAAGCAGATGGAAAAGAAATGGTGAGAAGTGCGGGTCGAGTCCAGGAGGAGAGGCAGGAGTCAAACCAGAGGAAGGGCAGAGTTACACTTACTTAGAGGTGGGGAAGGTTTCGAAGGAGGTTGGGTGTGAAGTGGGAGGCAGGTAAAGTTCTTATCAGAGGCAGGATCTGGCCTTTTAAGGGCAAGGAATGAAAATTTAGCTGGGCCAATATGTGAAAGCATCAAGCTTTTGGCCACAGAGTCTAAACTCTAGCTGTTATTTATATCTGCAGCCCACAAAGTCACACATATACCCACACGACACTTGTCTTGGGACTCTTCACAAGTGCAATCAAGAACATAAGGTGACACCCAGCTTGTACCAGCAAGGATGAGTGGAAACATTGTTAGTAACGATGGTAGAACCATTTTGGTCAGGTGCATAATGAAACCAATATTTCCTAAGGTGAGGTGGTATCTGTTGTTTCTGTAGCTATAAACATAGAAGACAATTCCTAATGTCGCTGGAACATGCTCTGTATTATCTGCACCCTGAACAGAAGAGAAAGCAGTAAAAACATTATAAAATGATGGCATTCCTTCATTTTTCACCTCTGATTTGCACTAAAGCTGCTAGTTCTGTCCAGACAGAGCATCCTTCCAAAGCTCTGCTTCTCTGCAGTGAGCAGAATTGAACTTTTCCAGCCTCTTACTTTTCTGAGCAGGTAGAAAACAAGCCACGGTTTTACGTAAATATACGTTAAAAATACATGAAGATATGCAATAAAAATTATCCTTACCACTTCTACAATGCTGTGTCATGCTGTGAAGGGCTAAATACGTAATGTCCTAGCTTAATGCTAACACTAAACCATTTACACCTCTGTGAAAATGAGCACGTAATATTGAGGCTTTTGTACATGCACTCTATCTACCTGGTCAAAAGATCCTCATTTCTGGTAAAACAACCTTCTTTCCACTAACAGAAGACCATGTTAGGGCTCAGACTTCAGAGATTTGGTTCAGACCTATCTTCCCTTCTTTATCTTATCTCCACTCTGAGCAGCAGATCAGAGTAGACTCTGATGAATTGTACTTTCCTGCAGGTTGTACAAAGCCCTCCAGTTAAAACTTCTATCTCACAGGAACTGATTCACTGCAGATCTACGAGACGATATACACTTTTCTTTAATCAAAACATGCTGCCTCATAAAAGCAGCTGGTGAATCTCACTTTTCTGTGATCGTAAGCCAAGCACTCAAACCTCAGACTCTTCTTTTCCCCTAGGATGTAGTAAAATCAGAATAGATCCTGAAAAGAGTGACCAGAACAGCCATAGATTCAGAATAGTTTGTGTACAAATGCTAACTCAGTATTTCTCAAGAATAAAGATCATAAGGGTCATTGAGTCCAACTCCCTTCTCCTCGCAGGACTACCTGAAACTAAACCACATGACATGCACAGATTTCTGCACATACTGCAGGCTTGACTTGCAATATAACTTTAAACAAACAAAGGGAAGAAAGCTTCCAATTATTTTCCATAAAACACATAATTCTGTCAGGAAATTAACTGCTCTACAGTCAATTTTGGGATCAAATTTTGATTCCCAGCTTCCTTAACGCACTCGATTCAGCACCCATATATATAAGAACTAATCCATAGAAACATCACTGGAGTTTGCCTATCTTAATCAAACTGGGAACAGAATCTAGGATTTATAGGGTTTAAATCAGCACAAAGTCTGAGCCAAGCTGCCCTTGCTTTACACTAATATAAAGGAGCTTGATAATAGGAGCTGCCTAATTTCCCACTCTTAAATGATATCATCCTAAACTAAATCAGAACTCAGATGTTAATCTCAAGCCACTCCAGTACATCAGTATCTAACCCACAGGAGTTACTCAGAATTTGCACTGATAAATGAGATAATAAAGAGGCCCCAGTGAGCGTGGCATGATTTACAACAGAAACCTCTGAAAACTTCTACCAGGAACACTGTGCTGTAGTAAAGCACCTTAGTAAACAAGATTTGATCCTCGCTGCTGCTTCTTCACCTTATTAATAATTAAAAAAAAGATGTATCTGTGGTTTGGTAGTATCTTAGAATACTCTCGAGACCTACTGGCCTGTTTAAGATAAAAGAACATAATTTTAATTGCATCATTCCTGAATATTTCACATTCATGTTAAAGCAGTGGTTAACAGGTGCTGTTGAGGAACAGGTATTACTCAATGGGAAACAGCATTATCTAGTGATTAAAGTAGGCAGAAAAGAAGAGAGCAGACCCTGTGACCTGGACAACTATTTCTGCAGCTGCCACTGATGGAAGATTCACTCTTCCTGGTGAAGCTTTAAACTCAAATTCAAAGCAAAACTGACTCAGAAACAACTCCAACGTGCCAAAGTCACAATTTTGCTGTGTGTCTGTTTTGAAAACACACAAATGCTTGTTGGCTCAGAGCACCTAATGTTGCTGCAAGTCTGTCGACATATTGCAGTGCCTTTGCAGACAGATTTTTCAAGCATTTTCACCATTGGGCCAGGTTTTCTAAAGTCTGGTTTCCACTGAAGCTTTACACTCATTTGGGCACTTGTTTGAGAAGCAGATTCCAAGACCCCATAAGGATTCTCTGGAGCGGATCACTTTTGAAACCTGGCCACAACCACAAATGCTGAACTCCTGAAAATCAAGTTTTGCTCTACGGATTCACAATCTGAAGGATACATCGAACTTTCTGGTGTGTTAAAAAAGATATTAAATCACTGTTCCTGCAGCTTAATCACAACAGGTTGTTAGGGTAGAATTAGTTTTGTCTTTCCGTCTTGAGGTATAAGACTTCAAACCATGGAAACCCACCCAAAATTACCAAACTACCTGCAGCAGAACTGCTGAGTGTTACAGCTCGTAAGCTGTACAAAGCCTTCTTTGATTCCTCAGTCCTTGTGGTCAAAGCCCACACCACTGAGGCTGCATTGCTCACAGTAACTAGCCTCACAACCAGCTCAGGTATCACCCTACTTGGAACAAACTGACCTCTAAATGTTACTGTGGGTCTACAACAGACCGTAATGCTGGAAACAGATTACAAAACCTTTAAAACCCCTAAGTTACTAATGATTCATTGCAAGTGATGGAGTTTTGCATTTCTTGGTCTGCAAATGCCTCAGTGTGTGCTGCTGCTGAATAATGAAGTCTTCACCATGCGTGCCCCATTCACCTCCATGCCCAAGAAAGCCAACGCCGTCACACCATGGCTCAGTGTAAGATACTTCATAGATGTTGGCTTTTTTCCCCTGGGAAAGTACTTTAAAGAAATCCCTTTTCTTCCTCTGCTTTATTTCATAGTTCGAGTTGAAAGTATTGACTTTTCAGCAGATTGTGCTTGGCAAGGATAATTTAGCTGAATTCTGAAATACCAGATTTGGAAACTCAAGTGTTTGAGCTGAAAACTCAAAACCATTAAGATCTTGGTATTTCCAGATAATTTTTGCATATTTTTTTTCTTTTCTTAAAACTAAATCTTTCCTTGGAAAGTCAGCTATGGCTGAAAAACAATCTGGATACTACTGAGCATTTTACAGACATTTTTTAGTTGTCTTGTTCCCTCAGTTTCAGCACCTACTTGGTGGATCCTGCTCCAGGGACACACAAAGCATGAATAACTGACCTGTTCCTTTTCTCCTTGCCGTTTCTTCACTGCACAATGCAGGGCAGTGCAGAAATATTTGAGCTACTACATTCAGATGCAACGATGCTGAGACAGGCTGGAATTCCCCCAAGCTAGCTCATGCCAACAAGCTCAATTTGGTAACGCTGCCATGGCCAGACACATTTACTACTGAAGCTGGCTTACTGAGAGCACGCTTAAGCACAATCAGAGCACACAGATTTGCAGGACCAGACCATAGCATGTCAGAATTGGGTTACGTTGTTTATAGAAAAGCAGTAAATAACACATAAAGCCATTATGCAGCGTAGATGGCAGGTATGAACCTGCGCATGGGTATTTGAAATGGCAGCTTTTGGTCTGCTGTGCTAACAGGAACTGGCAAGGTGTGGCTGCATTTACCTTGGTGTAACTCAGCAGTAAGGCTTTTCCAGTCACTAGGTCTTCACTCACACAACTGATGGGAGAAGAGGAGGACTAGCCCAGGAATTCAAGTGCCTGGCTCCGGTCTAATGAGCAGATGGAAGCTCGTGTGCAGTGTGCCACTGGCAGTACGTGCAGCCTGCATCCGCTCTCCACCTCTCTCTGCCTACCCAGAGGGATGGAAAATTCCATCTGGTTCATACTGAATCTGACAAGAACTGCTGTCGCAATAGATTTTTTAAAAGTGAAGATCAATTCACAAAGATAAAGTTCATCATTATCTGAAGGTTACCCCAGGTGTTACGGAGATGCCTCATCATGAGGAAGAAGTGAGAGGCGGAGTAGACCAAAGGTAAGTCCCTTCCTCTCCGTAGCTCTAGAATGTCATCATGGGCTATGAAATCAATGAGACTTATGTATGTGCTTAAAATTAAGGAAAGGCTTAGAGCTTTTTCTGAGACAAGGCCAGAAATGCTGTCTTAAGATGGTCTGCCATTGATTTTAGTGAGTCAGTGGCTTTCTGTCTTGGAAATTAGAAGTCAGGAACCACCAGGAAAGAACTGAACACATTTCTAATCTTTCCTAGATGCAATCATCCATGGTTGGTAGCTCTTGAAGGCACACGGAACCCCTGTTTTAAAAATGGAGTGGAATCATTTGCAAATGACAAAATCCCCCGCTCTGTACCGCTGCACAGGTACCACTCTCACCAAGATCGTAACGATACTTGAAGAGGAAAAGCAGAACAAATTCTGATAAAAACAAGGACTTCCCCCCCATTTTCAAAATCCATTCCCCAGCAAATACCAGTGCTCAGAAAACACAGCCTTCTCTATATTTGATATTCTCGATTCCTGCCTTCAACTTTTCACATATCTGTTTCAAAACACTCAACCCAAAGTATTTTGGTCAGCCAGTAAAACTTTTGGGACCTACTTTATTCCCCATTCTCTTGCTCATTGCGTGCTCACTTCCATCAGTGGGTGCAAATTATTCCTTATTTAGACAACTGACTTAGGCCCTCAGCTTATTGCTGAGCCATAGACACACACATACAGTAGAGCCCCACAGGGTTTCACAGACCCAGCAGTGCTGTCATCCAGATTCCAAATCATTAAGAAACTATTTTGCTTTAATTGCACAAACAGAAGCCAAGCTCTCCCATTCTTTCTCCCAGTCTTTTCCTGCTCTTAGCACCAGCACAAGCACTTTAAGAATGCAGGACAGATCAGAGCATCCCGTTTACAAAAGTTTTTGCAGAACATAAATCAAGCTCACCTCATTGCTTACCCTCCTGTTTCAGAACAAGAAACTGATGATCACAACATAGAAACAATTCATACTGAGATGTACAGGAATATTTAGCAGATCAGAAGTGGAGTGTATTGAGGACCACAAATTTCTCCGCACGGTGCCTTGCTCATGATTTCCTGGCAGGAAGTTTCCTATCCTTGTTCTTTCGCAGAAGTCCCATCAAAGGATCTGAGCATCTCTAAACACTTTCCTTTTTCTTTTTAAAGGACGTAAGCCATAGCTACCAGCTTGTCTCGAATGCTGCCAGGCCTCCTCCACTCATACACCCGTGCAAAGGGTGCTCGCTGCAGAGCGTGACCACATCTCTCATTCATTAATTGTTAATATCAAGATTTCCTGTCGGAGGTTTCCCTTTCACTCTGCTGTCACAGGAAATAAACGAAACTTTTGAAGATTTTACAAGGCAAAGTCATGCCTCAGCCACTTCTGCCTGGGTTTCTATAATACCCAGAACCGGTGACAAACCCGCTTGTACTAAAGATGAAATTCTTAATTTCAGTCCCAAATCAATGAGTTTCTCTGTGCTCAAAGCAACAGGGTGCTCAGCAGCGCTCTGTCAGATTGTAAATACATACTTCTGAGTAACTAAAGTGAAACACTTAGGCAAATTCACATGGTCCACTCCTAGAAATAGTTTTTCCATATTCAAACTGATTGCTGCCGTTTCCTTTCTCAATCATCTGAAGATAAGGCTCTAAATTAGGACTTAGGTTTTGTCTGAAACTACACCAGAGTAAGATCTGGAGTGCCTTCACTGATGTTGTATTGCAGATTTCTGTCAAAGCAGCAGAAATCAGCAGCCTGACTATAACAGTTTACAGGAATCAGCAACAGACAATGAACTATCTCTTCAATCCCTTGGGTTATACCCTGAGGTATTGATATTCACAATATTCTTTCACTAGATAGGAGCAGGGAGAATTTCTGCTTAAGCTGCTTGACTCCACAAGAAAATAAAGATCCTCTTCCTTCTCAAAGCACAAAGCCTAATTCTGCTGTGAACTGCACATTATCTGAATTATTGCACGGGTCTGGAAAAGGAGGCAGATGTGACCTGGGCGCAGATTTCAGCCAGACACATCAGATTACTCACTAAAGCTTTTTCACCTGCCTGGAACTCTTAGGTCTGGGAGATTCCCAGGAGCATGGGACCCGTCCTCAACTCCCCGAAGACTGAAACTCAGGGGCCACTTCACTCCTGCAGTTGTTGTGGTCTCGCTGACATGGTAGCACAGTAAGAGCATACGTCAAACAAATACTATACAATAAATGAGCCAGGAAGCAGAGAACAACACTGCAGCCAGGAGAAATGGTGAGACAAATTACAAGGAGTGAGAAAGGGTAAACAGCAACAACTGGATTGTGCTCTAGGGGCTTGTATTTCAGTGAAAAAGTCAAGGCAGGAATCACAAAGATGAGGCTGGGTCCTTGAGTCCTTGCTTGCAGGAGGATAGATGTTTTGGAGTTTCTCAGACAAAAAATCAAAGCTTAATGAGATTTTTCATAATATTTGCTGTTTTCCTGCGAGCCTCTGCTAGCTGAAATTACCCCATCAGACAGGAGTCTCAGCTTCCAGTTAGTGAAAACTGTGTTTAGCTCTTGTGGATGCAGAGGATTTAAAATGTAACATCACACAGTGTCAAAAACAAGACAAATAAAATAGAAAACTTCCCTTCAACAACAAACAACAACCCCACAAACAAACCAAACCCAAAAGTTTTCCATATTTTTATTTTGTCACTCAACATCACTTGAATTTATCTTTTAAAAACGTGTCGCAAAGAAGGCATCTTCGAAAGTTAGAACTGGGATGTTTTCTTACAATAGTTCATGATTTAGGGTCTCTTTAGTAGTAGACTGCACTTCTGAGACATCTTGTAGGATACCTGAATTTAAAAAGCCGTCTTTTAAAATGAAGCCTCTTCTGTTTGGTCACCAGAAATGTCAGAGTCTGGAGATATTAACCTTTTCTGAAACACCACCTGATATCTGTGGATTATTTCACTCATGCTGAGTCAAGTTAATTTAAATGTCCCCAAGAAATTTAGCCTGTCATAAGCCACAGCACAGCAAAGTTCAAATTTAGAGTGGTAAAAAATTTACCATACTGAGATACTTTAAAAAATTTAAATCTCATATTCTGTATGATACAGCAAAGGCATTTGTTGCACGCAGAAACAGGAGATTCCAGCCTTCTGGTGGGCTCTTGGTGCTCACTTCTTGGTCTGGGAGAACCCAAGAAATGTCCTGTGTCTCACTCTCTTTAAATCAAAAGCAATGCTGGCTGCTAATTATTTGCAATATTATACGTGGAAGGGATTTAAAAGCAATCATCTTGTTTAAAATGTCCACACCTCATCTATAAAGTAGTTTTGGCGAGTGTCTACTTGAACGTTTCAGCTACACTGACATGACCAGAACCTCGTTCAAAGCTTCCTCCTCTCCCACCCCACTAGAAAGTGTGCAGCAAACTGAATTTCACACTTTATACTGCTCAGACTCACGATACACTTATACATGTTACATCAGTAAACACAAGGAAAATGCACGTATTGGTACATTGCCACAATGCCACAAAGACTTGAAGTGCAAAACCTGCTGTCAGGCTTTATCTTTCACTAGGAGAAGCAAATCTCCCACCCAGGTCTGAACGCTGCTCTATTAGTGTCAGCTCTACAGAGCAGAAGAAACAGTTTTCAAATTTAAAAAAATTGTGTGGCTCTCTCTGAAGGTGCAGTTCTGATCTCATTATCCTGTCTCCATGACTCTTGTTCCCTTATTTACTTATATAGCTGAATTCCTTCTACAGATGCAAACTGCACCTCGTGCTGGAGTGCCCTACATGAGCTCTTCCCATGGCTGAACTGAACAGCCACAAAACTCTTTCCACGGGGTCAAGACCAAACATTTTGATTTGATCTCCAATTAAATGTTTCAGGAGAGTAAATTGTTTTGTCCTGTAAGGAATTGGTCGATTTCAACATGAAAATGCCTTTTTGAAATGACATTTTGCTTGGTAAATTTGAAGTAGAAGTTGTTTAGAAGCACTTTGAGTCTTCCTAAAACAGCTTCCTTCTTTTTTAGTCAAAAAGGTTTGCCAGTGAAACTGTTGGAAAAACAGGTTTATGGTCACTGAGGTGGTGTTTTTTGAATGTAGTCTCTTGCCCAAAATGTATTCAGTTGTAAGCTGGGAGGTCTAAAAACACCCAAGGGCTCAATGGTGAATGCTGAAATCCAGGAAGATTTTGCAAATTTGACTTTTAAGGGGGAAAAAAAAGCATCTTTTCATTCCTCAGTTAAGTAAGCACACGCCACTGGCATAGAAAGTCAGTGGATGTTAGAGTTCCTCCCATGTTTTAATTTATTTACTTAACATAACTTTTCAGAGGATTTCATTAAAAATCTTCAGAAAGAGTTTTTTAGCATGCATTCGCTATTACTTAATCTGTGCTAGCAACAGGAAGATTCTGTAGCTGGAACTGCATTTTATTTGCTTATATAAATAACCAAGCGATTATGAACAGCAGATTAAGGTTTGGCAGATTTGCAACATCCAGATATGCATCTCTGTCACACGGACTCATTAGCTTTCTCAACAAATGTACACTGTTTCATTAACTTTTATACTTACATTTTATATCTACAATCTTGACACATATGTAGAAGGGGAAATTTGGTTAATTCCACAGAATTCAGGATGGCAGTTTCATTTTCTCTTGCATACCAGCAAGTTCTCTCTGCCGTGTATTAATTGTGATGACTGTAACATTGGGTTTAACGTTAGGGAAAGCACAAAGACAAGGCTGTTCTTACAACAGGGCCCCAAAAGAGTTTGGATGTACTGTGACTTTAGTGTGGTTCGGGATGCACGGTGTGCCCAGTGGAGTTGATACCTCCAAGGCAGCAGGACCTCTTTTCAGGAGTAATTCTCAAGACCTTTTGACAGCACATTCCTAATTCCCCTGCATTCTAATTAATGTTAACAACATTATTGAGAAACTCCCGGGGTATTTTTGCCCCCAGAGGAGAAATGCTGTGTTTTGGAGTACTCTGAAAGCCAATAGGAAAAGTGGCTTCAAGGCACAGCCTTTGGGTTTGTGCTTACAGACCTGCAGTTGTGTTCAGCCCTGGCTGCAGGTTTCTGTGCCGCTTTGAAGTGCTTCTAAAACCAAAGACTGCCTCTGAAGGAAAGTGAATCCTCTAAGTTCATGACTGTGACTTTTATCACTCTGCTCAATTAATATAATTAAAATATTTAATGTGTTATTTTCTTCACTCAACGTTTTGCTGAAGGAAAATAAGGATGGTGAACCTTGGGCAGAAAAAGGGAGATTAAATACATCTTTTCTCCATATAAAAATTTCACGACAGCTGTCAGCTTTGCAATTCAAAGCAAGAACTATTTCACCACAAGCTTCAGAAATAACACACAATAGTTTTACACCCTCTTTCAGGTATAATAAATACGTATCACCTGCCTTTATATAATTCCTGCGTGCCTTTGGAATAGTTTTCTCTGTCTTTCTCTCTCAAACTTCCTACAGTAGGGCAAGTCTGAGAGGGAGAGGGGGAAATGACAACACTCCCTCCCCATCTTTGAAATTAGATGCAGAAGGTCTTTCAAAGCAAGAGAGGAAAAGGCTTGTCCCCAGAAGCTTTGTGAACTGAAGAAACCACATTACAAGCTGAGCAATGACAGAAAGAAATAAACGGTCCTAGGTGGCATTAATAATTTTTTAACAGTTTTCAATGCCTGGAAGATTATATACACCAAGCAAAAGGGAAAGCCAAATTTCAAGCATTATGTGTTTACACACACTTTGACATAAAGGATGAGGCTTTCAGAAGAGGTTTTGCATCTAAGGACTCCAACACCCTGAAAAACTGGCCAAAAGTGTCATAGGAGAAATTTAGACCAGGGAAGAAGAAGATGAGGGGGCAGGGAGATGGAAGCAAAAGGTCTGAAGCACATACAGAGCAGCTGGAACACAACAGTTGTGTTTTCAGTGCAATCTCACTAGCTTAGGAAATTCACAGCAGACTTTGCCATGGTTTAAACATAAAGCTGAGCAAACACCAATACCATACAGGGACCTCTGTGACAGGAGTTGTTCTTGGCCTCGGCAATCAGTCGCTCCATGCTAACCACTGGTATCACTAAGGCCAACTGCTTTTCCTGGCCTTGTCATCTCTGCAAGCAAAGCTTTTTGCAGGGACACGCAAAGGGCTCCATCCACTGAGAGGTGGGTCCTGCTGCCAGGGTGGGAGCTGCCAGCAGAAGGTCCCCTCCAAGGAAGCCACTTTTCTACTGTGGCTCCTCCACAGAGGTGGTGCTGACCCCTCTCTTCAGGGCTGCAAATCCACCATCTCACACTCACCATGTTAATATCTAGCTCTACGGTTTTGCTGGCTGCCATAGAGACACCAGGTGATGCTCTAGAAAAAATAAAGATCTGCCCAGTGTGGGAAATAAATTCTTCACTAGTTTCACAGCCATGAACAGCCATTGGTGTTTCTGATGTGAAGAGGAGAACGAACCAAAACCAGTGCATAGGAAAGAACAGGCAACAAAAATGTCCAATTTTGACAAAAAGGCAAACACAGCAGAAGCACACAACAAAATCTACAAATATAACCACTTTCATCACTCCCCCTGAGGATGAGAAGAGAAATTAGGGAGGAAAATATCAGGCCTTGCAATATGTGAGCGTGTGTGCATCCATGTGTGTGCACATACAGGTGTCGGTGTGTTGGCAGGTGTGGCAGGGAGGAGTGCTGAATGTCTGAGAAAGAGATAAAAGAGAAAGAGAGAAATTCAGGGTCAGACAGGGGAAAGCATAGAGTGTATGGAGATAACATATAGAGGGAGAGAGAGAAAGAAGGGAGAATAAAGGGGAAATGGGAAAGGGAAAGAGAAAGAAAGAGAAAGAAGAAAAAAAAGATGAAAAAATGAAAAAGTATTTTAAAAGATATGATTAAAAAAAAAGGAAAAATATGAAAAAAAAAAAACATATGAAAAAAAATTAAAAAAGAAAAAAGCCAGCAATTATCATGCCAAAAGCCATTTGCTTTTCAGGAAAGATCTAGGAACAAGCGTAGAAGTGGTTTTCTGGTAGGGTATTGCTGCCTTCTTTGCCCCACACCACCTGGAAAAGCCCCAGCATGGTGAATTCCCTCTGACCACCCTGGCCAGGGCTTACCCTGCAGATCAGATGTGACACCGAAGTCATCCAGCATCAGCTCCTCACTCAAGATCCACCCAGGGGCACGACGAAGTCCTCTTCTGCTCGTGACAGCCCTGCGCTGAGAAACATGTCAGTGGGTCAGCGAGGATTTTCTTTTTCACTGTTTTTTTCTTTGTTTTGCATAAGCAGGACCCAAGAAAGCCGGTGTCATGTCTTGGTTACGCAAGAGACGGTGACATGCGGTGGCAGCATCACCCGGGGGGGGTCAGGTGGCTCCCGCCAGCGACACAACAGCTGCTTCTGAGCTTCCCGTTAGCATTTACACCCAAAAAGCAGCGAGGGGGTGGCCTCCCTGCCGAGCTCGAAGGTCTAAAAGCTGCTGTAGGTGTTGAGTCACCCAGAGAGCCGCCGGGGCCTGAGGCGCAGAGGGGAATGGGGGAGCCCCATGGGGCGGTGGGCGCTGGTGTGACACAGACACAGCAGTCCTCCTCGATGGATGCAGCCAGATAAATCTCACTTTAAATAAAAGGCAGGGCAAGTCAGTGCGGCACAAATAAATGGGGAGATTCAGGTCTGTGTCCCCTCTGCCTCAAGGCACCCGTGGCACAGCTCTCCTCCCCACCAGGCCCCCGCACCCAGGAGCTGCCCCCTCCAACCCCTTCCTCCACATCTCCCACACCTTCCTCCCCCTCTCCCACCTCTCAGGTTTGCCCACCCAGCTTGTGGTGAGCCCAGAGAAGGCTCAGGCCCCGCAGGGACAGGGGTGCTGCACACAGCTGCCTCAGGCCCCTGGAGCTCTTGGGGTGTTGCCCCATGGTGCCTTCCCTCAGGGGAGAGGCATTTGATGCCCCAGAGCAGCCACGCTGGTTGGCTCTTTGCAAGCCAGGGCAAGGATCGTCACTGAACACGGACACCCAGCTGCCTGAGTTCATCTTATCAGGAGCTGGGGCTGGGATTTGCCTTCAAATCCCCAGAAGCCGATAAAATCCACCATGTCGGGGCCTCCTCTGCTCACGCTGTGGCTGCTGCCTGCCCTGCCAGCCAGCCCAGGGGCAAGAGCTCCCCCGCTGAAGCAGCTGGCCCTGCAAAGTGTGTGAAAAGCTTTAATATACCATTTTGAGAGCATGTTGGGAGTATTTATGGCACTTTTCCCTCGTATAACAGCGAGTTTGCACAACACAAAAGCAGCGCCTGAGGAGGGGCCTGGGCTGTGGGGCCTGGTGGGAGGGGAAGGGCCCTGCTCCCTGCCCAGTCCCAGGGCTGGCATTAGCCAAGGTGTCCCCATCCCTGTCTGAGCAGGCACAAGGATGGCAGCACGGCTCAGCAAGGGACAGCTTTGGGGACAGGCTTCCATCATTAGGGGAAAGTGAAGCCATTATTGAGACGCTGATGCCACTTTTGCCTCATGTGTGATGTGGGAGATGTCTACATACTTACATGCCATGTAAAATCCTCCAAAAGCTGATCTATAGGACCTAGAAATTGTTAGTCCTCCAAATGTTGGGACAATCTACTAAGTTTTGTGCAGGAACTTTAAAATCATCGAATCATAGAATCACAGAATCATAGAATCATTATGGTTGGAAGGGACCTCCAGGGTCATCAAGTCCAACCTTTATCCCATCATATTCCTGACCATTAGACCATCAGACCATGACCTCAAGTGCCTCATCAACTTGTTTTTTGAACACCCCCAGGGACAGTGACTCCACCACCTCCCTGGGCAACCCATTCCAATGCCAAATCCTTGTGGAGACATTAAGGAGAAACAGTTGTGGTGGTCGGTGTGACAGATCTGCACTGCACGTGATGCTGGGGACTTGCTCTGTCCCATGGGATGCGGTGGTGATTCCTCCTCCACACCATTGCTTTTGGATATGTTTCATTACTGATGAGTGAAGTGTTAGCACACAGCACAATCCTGTGCTAAAGACAGCCACAGTTAATTGATTCTAATCAATTACATCCTCCCTTTGAATTCTACAGCACAGCATCCTTCGCTGGTGTTTCTGGTTTATGCAGGTGCTGCACCCTGTGTTCCACAGCTTGTGGGAGGTTTGCTTGTGGGTGGTAGGTTAGAATGAACCAGCTTCTTCTCTCAGTGAGGAAATCCAGATACAAAGCAGGCAATGGTTTGCTTTGGATCAGGACTCACCCTGCAACGTGTATCAGAAAGCAGTGATGGGGTGCAGGTCTGAGATTTCAGGCAAGTCAGTGATATTTCTCTGTAGTTTGAATTTCCAGACTAATAAAATGAGGATAGTAATTGTTTCGATGGCAGATTTTGTGGTGCACATATGGTACATGCCACGTATACTTTGGCAGCTGTAGGATCCTATTTGTGCTTTTGTGTTCTGTTGTCATACAAGGATGAAACTCTGTTGATACAGACGTGAAACTTGGCCTGCATGCCTCCAGGGCAGAAAAACAAGGAACAAGCTCTGCTGAGGAGCCAACGCAGTCCAGAAAAGCAGAAATCACCTTTGTGGTCTGCTGCCCCGTTACCTGTTTGTAAACCTGCCAGCAGCCTGTGCCACCTGGTGGACACCAAGGAGGAGACACTGAGCTGCATTGGAGTGAAAGAGTTTGCTGAAAGCACAGATACTGCCCTGGGTCATAGAATCATAGAATCATTGAATCATTATGGTTGGAAGGGACCTCCAGGGTCATCAAGTCCAACCTTTAGGTCCTAGGTGTCCAACCCAGCCTGCTCTGATCCTTTGAAACAGACTGGAAGAGCAGTGATGGCTGAACCACCCAGCTGGAGGGGTACAAATGGGGTTGGGGACTTGCTGATATGAACTTTTAGAAGCAGCAGTGTGGAGAAGGTGGCCCCATATGCCATCAGGGTGAACTGTTTTGTAGTTAAAATTAACATGCCTCTTCCCAAGCAAATGTGCCTGGCTGTATGAATAACACATCTGCAGTGCCTTAGCTACCAAAGTGCTCCAAGTCCAGGAAGGGAGAGAAGTCTTACCAGAAGTCCTGTATTTTATGAAACCGTCCCAGTTGCAGGGAAAACTTGTCTTGATTCCAATTTCATTCAGTGGGTGGCTTTTACAGAATCTTGCTTTTCAATCAAATGAAGTTAAGATTGCCAGTGTAGCTTGTTTGCCTTGTTAACCAATATGAATTTAAATTTGCAAAAGCATTAATGGAACCAAGGAACCCAGGTCTTAGTCTTCTGGGTAACATATTTTAAAGTCTATTTAGATATTTAGCTTTATTTTATTTTTAAACTGACTTCCCTTCAGTCTTCAGCAGTAAAATTTCAGCCTGAGGGACACTGGCACTTGTATATATGAAGTGGCCATTAAAGCCCTATCCATAAGTTTTGCTTAAATCTCTTTTTCTTTTTCTTTCTGGTTCTGACAGGATTAGTGTGAGCAAATCCTTCCTCCCAGGACAGCAGGCCTGGGAAGGGGCTGAGCTGTAGAGGTCACTCTTCTCCCTCATTGCTCCCAAAAGTGGGAATCGGGATACTATTGATCTCACTTGGCTTTAGGTATCTGTACCCATTGCTGTTCTGTTATCACTCACAAAACCCTTTTTTGCCCAGTGTCTTTAAATCATTATCAACTTTCACATGTTTTTTTCAGCACTGACATGGCACACTTCAGGAGCGTGCATTCTTGTGAGAAAACCATGAATCTGATCCCAGAAGATCAGTGATCACCTCCAATTCACTCTTTTTTTGAATTGCAACAACACATCTACATTGCCTTAAATTATTGGCAGAACGTATAAGCCACACAGGTTCAACCCTTGCATGAACCAAAGTAGGTGTGAATGTTCCCTCATGCACTGCTGGGTATGTGACATATATCACATCACTTCTTTTGAACATAACTCCTGCAGATGAATTTTACTGTGCAGTTCCCAAGGCAACATCCCATTCACAAGCATCTTTCGCTGAAAAAGCCTGTCCTGAGAATCTGGTGCCCTCACATCCCTGTTCTCTGCGGGCTGGTTTCCTCAGCAGGCTTCATTCTTCATTGTGCGATGTGATGTGGGGTGGTGGTTTGGCCAAGAAACACCAGAGGGACAGGGCTGCCAACCCACCAGGGAGCTGTGCCAAAAGGGGAACGGGGGCACAAGGCATCTGCACCAGGACTTACTAATGAGCAATGGCCCTGCATGTGGATGCAGTTCAAAGCAGAGTGGAACAGAAAATTAATACTTCAGTTAGGCTTGACAGACCAAACAATATTAATTTTAATCATGCTGAGAATAAAATATTTTGCTTCATTTTTTCCACTGGGAAATAATGCTGTGGGGTTTGGGGTTTTTTTGTCTGGCGAGATAGAACTTTTTCCTCCGAAAAATGCTGATTTTTATCTGTGAAGAAATGAGATGCTGATATGCACATCCTTGCTACCTCTAGAATTAAGAGTCAAAATGCTACATCTTCAAAATGTTATGAAAAGAGACAGGAATAAAAAGCGTTTTAAGGATATGCATAGTGAACAGGGCTTAGCCCATCCCATCAGGTTGTAAAAGCAGGAAGCATTTCTCTAGCTGGTTCAGATTTTCAAAGATCAGGTAATTTTACCCCATGGCTCCCCTGTCACAGACTGCTGTGAGCATGAAAAAAACTGAGAAATGTCTTATTCAAACCATGTTTTCCACAGAGATGTCTGTTTTCATCAAGTAGATGTTTTCCACAGCAAATATCAATTTTCTCTTATTTCTTCTCCCTCTCCCCAGTGATTTTCAGCTTGGACAATCAAATCATTGCAACCAAAAGATCCCCAAATAGTTTTTACTTTTCAGAGATGGAGTTTTAAGGATGCCCCCAAAAGTTGCAAAGAAAAACTTCTCCAACAAGCCAAAACCTTTTTTTGTTTTCTGTTGTCAAAAATCATTGCCAGGAACAGGAAATTTATAAACAGCTCTAAACACATAGTCATGGGACCACTAGAGTTTTCACTGTAAGGACAACATCTGCCCAGCTTCCCCGGGGGCTCATTTTTGGCTCCCAGACATGCAGTTCCGCTCTGTTTCTCTTCCTAACTCAAGGTAGAGCTGAGCACACTTCATGCTGTTACCAGAACAGTAGGACAGTTGCAAATGTCACCTTAAGTCTAACCTTTCCTGGTGAGATGCTGCATCTGAACCTCAACTGCAAAACCTCACCTCACCCTTGTACCCGCATGAGCAACCACAGCGTGTTCCTCCTTTGCACTCGAGGCTCACCTGTCTGCTGGCTTCTTTGCACCCTTCCCCTGAACCCCAGAAAATAAATCACTGCTCTGCCACTGCCTTTATTCCAGTTGGGCTGGGCTTTACCTGCACAGAGGTATTATTGACTTCAAGAGGAATCGCATGCTGGCAGCAAAGAGGGAGAAGGAGTAGAAAGTGCCACAATGGCATTTTTGGGGGATAGCTGCCTTCATTCACCCCAGATACCAAGAAGAATAGATCCTGTCTACAGCTCCCCATTCCATTCTGCCAATTACTGCAGCGACTTAATAATGAGACAGTTCACATTTTAGCCTAAATTAACTAAAAACCTTCATGTAAGAGGAAGCTCTGGAACTTGCTGCCACATCAGATAATGAAACTCAGCCAGAACTGGAGAAGGATGGATGGTGACTTGGACTTGGACTGCAAGGATGATAACACTTAGCTGGATTCTCACTACTCTGGTCTTGGAGGGTTTTGGCTTTGGGATGGTTTTTGCTTCTACCACTGCAGTCCTGCACATTCGGTCAAAGATTCTGGCAGGACTCATCCCTGGGAAGCAGTTGGCCTGAGGGGCTGGAAAGCTCCTTGTTCCCTTCTGTCATGCCTGAGCCATTGTTTAAGAGTTGGCAGGAGCTGCTGGTATTAAAACACTCTGACATCTGGAGTGTCAGTGCTCTCGCTCTGGGCCCAGGGTGTGCCGGCATTTCACCATTTCGTTGCTAGGCTGAAGGTTGATGCTGCTCAAACCACTCAAGATGAAACAGGGGCAGCACAAGAGGTGTGTGGTTTCCTGACTGCAGCAGGCAGCTCTTGGAGGGAGGCAGAGCAGAGGGAGGAGTTTTCACTGGATTATTTGTACCCACCGGACACCCAAAGAGTCCCCTGTGTCATCTCCCAGCAGAGAGCATTTTGTGGGCTTGGTGAGACAAGAATGAAGGTGCAAACTACAAGACAAGGTTGCAAACTACAGACAGAGGAACGATAGCTGCTTCACGCGGGGGCCATGTGTCAAACCCAAGCATTATCAGACAGATTGTGCTCTTCCTCTTCTTATTCTTTTAGGAAACTCTTCTCCATTCTCCTGGTACCTGTCCTCACCTTCTTAGCCTTCACAGATGCAGAGCACACGTGCTGCTCAGCAGAAATGCACTCACTGCTTTGTATTCTAGTAATGGCCTGAGCCTGAACTGAGAATCTGCTGCTTTCATGTATAGGTGTCTACTGAGAGACAGTCTCAAAACCCTACTTAAGGGTAGATGGTTACAGGAACAGATACTTTAAGATCCTCTTGATGTGGGAACTGAGGCCTGAAGTTTCTCCCCTTAAAGTCAAAACATGAAATTATAGCATCCCACCTAAATACATCAGCATTTCTGCTGATGGCAGAGAGGATGGCCCAGCAGAAAAGCAGGAGTCCCCTTGGCAGCACTGAGTGGTGGCCTGAGGAACCTCACAGGCAGCACTTGTTGGGGAGAAGGGGAAATACCCAGCACTAGCATTGGAAACCCACTTTGGCCTTGGTTCAGAAAGTTACTTAGGGGGATGATACAAAGGTCCATGAGCACAGAGCTGTGTTTGTCACGTAGTTGTTGTGCTGCTGAACAAAATGGAAGTGCCCAGATAGGTGAAAGAGATAGAAAAGTCAGTGTGTGCTTGTGATATCGCAGTGCGATTGATAAATAGGCACGTACTGGTGATAAGATAGGCTCCTTGGTGATAAGATAGGCTCCTTGGTGATAAGATAGGTTGGAATGAGATAGATCTGCATTGGTGATACCATGGAGTGTTACATAGTGCTGATCACACACGATTACCAATACTTTATCGTGTCTCACGTTATCATTGCAGGTGCTTAGTTATAAGATGTTCTTCTTCTCCCTAGCAAGATGGGAAGTGCAAGAAACAGAAAAGCTTTAAAGATTCAGGTAAAACAGAGGGAAATGGAGTGAGTGGAGAGAAGGAGGTAAGGAGAGGTCAGCAAGAAAAGAGAGGATTTGAGGAAGTTTATGGCAGAGCAGAAGCAGCCATAGAGCACTGAGCTCTGAGTCTGTGCTAGCTACACCCCACGCCTGTATCTTATCTGTGACACAGCTCTTGCTTGAACAGCCAGTGCCTCTGGGATCAGTCAGAGAAAGGACTGAAAGGTCCAGCAGAGTATTTCAATACTCGGACCTGCCAGCAGTGGGTGAGGAGAGAGGACAGAGCTGGAAATAACCATGCTGTGAATGGCAGAGAAGAGGCTGTGCCAGTCTGCAAGGCCATGGCACTGTGTGACCCGAGATGTGTCCTACTGAGAGGTCTGAACCCCTTCTGCGATTGCAGACACAAAGAAGTCACAAAGATGCCCGAGTCAGAGAGCCCTGAGACTTCAGGCCCTGGTTGTCTCCCTCCCTTTTCCCACTCCAGCAACTCCTGCCAATTTGCGATGCTATTGGAACAGCCACAGCAACACCCCCAGCCTAGATGGCTTCCCAAGGGAGAAGCCCCTGCCCCTTGCTCTTGTGGCATGATCTCGAGGGATTTACATTCTGTGTCTCAGGGTGTGTCACACACACTCGCTTGAAATTGTCTTCAGCTAAACCAGAAGCTCCTCTGGGGATAGGACTTCTCTGGTACTTTCCTTCCCCATTTGAAAAAAAATACCAGCAGCCAGTTCGCTGAAATTTAATATGACAAATCATTTCAAACTGGAAAATGGATTTGTTTCGAAAGAAAAGTCTAAACAAAATGTTTTGGCAGTGGTTTTCAAGCAGAAAGCACACTGGACCTTCTATTTTCCAGCAAAATATCTGCATTCTCTAGGAGGAAAACATGACACAGGAGAGATTTTCTTTTTCCTGTCTCTGCCACTAACTCACTGAACAAACAGGAACGGGCCACTTTCTCCTCTGACACCTCTGTTTCCCCCTCTGCTGGTAGGGGTAATATGTCCATAGTTCTCAAGCATACAGGACAGCTGATGGGATGGAGAGAGAAAATGCTTTGGTGCATAAAATAGTTGGTATCACTGGAGGCTGTAGCAAGGAGATGGGAACACTCTTGGTTTTCATCAGACCTGTGTTCTCTGAGTGCTTAAACAGACTGTATCGAGAGGGTAACTTACACCTCATACCTGGGTGCTGCCCAGGAAATGTCTTCAGATCAAACCCACCTCTCATTAAGGTTTCAGACAAGGGCTGTGCCCTGGCCTGGGCCAGCTGTTTATTTTACCTCTGTGTGAGCTAGTGTATGGTTTTCAGATAGCAGAAGATGGTGAGAGATAAGCTTTCTGTTCACTGTATCTCAGGGCTCTGATCATCTGCTTCCCCTGCTCCCCCAGCCTTCACAACCACTCTGCTCTCTGCAACGGTGCAGACCACAGTCCCCCCAGCGTGGGTAGTCCACTGCATCTGGGGGTGGAAAGAGGCCAGTACAAGCCTGAAGAGGTGGGTTTCCACAGTGGACTCAGCTGAGCAGCTCTATATGCTGCAAGAAAGCTCCAGCTCTGCAGTGGAGCCCCAAGGATCACCAGGTTGGTGACTCTGCAGGGTTATGGAGAGCATCAAGGAGGGAAACCCTGGCCTAGTGGAGGGAAATTGCAATTATTTTCTTGTCAGCTTGAAGCAGTCACAAACATTTATGGTAGTTCAATAGTCTGAGTAGCAGGTATGTTTAAAAATATAGAATAGTTTATTTACAGGGTGACCAATTTTCAGGCTTGGAAAGCAAGATGCTCATTTCAGTAGCACTAAGGAGCCAGATGGTATCCAGGATGTGAACAATGGGTCCTGGGAGGACCATTGACCAGCTGGGAGGGCTGTGGCAGTGCAGGGGGGATGTACCCTGTGCTCTGTGCTGGACAGGCACATGGCAGTGTAGGAGCTGTGGCTGGCAGGGCACACAGAGGACAAAGCAGTGGCACTGCACAGCTCTAGCCCACTGCTCCTCCTCACCTCTCCTGGGAGCAAGCAGCACACCAGCTGCTTCCTGCCCTAAGCCAAGGGGAAGGGGACTTGATGGCTCCCTGCCCTGTGTCCCACCTCATGCAAACCTCACCAGAAATGTGTACGTGGTGGCTTTCTGTGAAAGAATATTTTTTTAAGGGATCTGGAAAAATCTGAATCTGCTGGAGCCAACACAGTTCATCCTTAGTGAGCCTGGTAGGCTTTAAGCTCTGAGGTCCTGGGGTAGTTTGGGAACTGGGTAAGAAGGAATTCTAATCCTATCTGTACTGTCCTGTGCTGGGTCAGGCTCGAGGTCTAAATCATGGCCGGCTGCTTGGAGACACAAGGCACAACAGAGTGTCCTTATCTGCTGGGACAGCAGCATCTCCCAGGTTCTTAGTTCTGGAACTATCTGAGAAACAAAACCAGTGTTTGAGAGGTTAAAGCAAAAATTCACAAAGAGCCTTTCAGGTCCCATGCAGGAAGGGGCTGTGTTCAGGAGCAGAGAGGGAATTTCAGGGAAGAGTTTCTTTTGATTTGTCCTCTGTCTCTGACCCATTTTCTGTCTTGGTAGCAATACTGTAGTAGTAGGAACGGATTGTGTTTTCCACAGAAACAAATCCTGGACGCTGTTCCCATCTGTAAGGGCAGAAAGGAACAAATAGAGTCAACAAAAAGGACAAAAGTGGACAGATGCAACAAGAAGATACCAAGCACAGAAGAACCTGGGGAAGAACAGAGCCTGGCTATACTGGGGCATAGGAGGGCAGCTGAGACTTCCTTGAGATGGAGAGGGTCAAAGGCACAGAGGCTCTGACAACATCCAGCATTGGCACAGGCAAACAGAGGGGTATGGCAATAAAGAAATAGGTGAATTATTCATCACAGACTGGGGAATGAGACCAAGGCAGGCAACATTTGCTTTGTGTTGCCACCATTCAGCCAGCATGTGCTGTTCTGGTGGAGAGTGAAGCAAGTGGAAGCCTTACTTGTAGGTCCAGCATTGCTGCATGAGGCTGTACATCTCTGCTGGGCACTCCACAGGGCAGTCCATGCGCTTCCCTTGCTCTATGAAGCTGATGACCTCTGGGCCTTTCATTTTCTAGGATAGGATCAAGTGGGAAAATGCTTTAATGCTTTTGGAGCTGGCAACAGGGTTAGAAGAGCCAGACTAGAGCTGGGCCTGGGATAGTGCTCTGGATCCATGCACCACACACCCTGCACAGTCTCCGTGTCCAACCCCAGCCCCCAGCAGTGGTGTCCCATATTGTGGTCAGCCCAGCCTGCAGCCACCATCCCCAGCCTGGGCAGAGCAGGGGCTGAGCGACTGATTTTTCAGCTCTGCAAATGAGTGGAAGGATCAAAGAGAAGAACTGCTTTGATTCAAACCCAAATGAATTTGTTTTGTTTTCTGTTTCTTCTCCCTCGAATGAACCCAAAACTGCAGGATCCAAACAATCAAATTTGTGCCTTTTGCCCAGTGGAAGTGAGCTTGTCTCCTTTTCCCTCTTCAACAGTGGGAAGAGCTCCCACTGAAGGTAACAGAAATTGTAGTTGCAATCTGTGTGCCCCTCGTAGAGGGTGGGACTGGACTGTGGCATCCACCTGAGATGGACCCAGCTCTGCCTCACCTTGTATGGTTTCTGCCCATAGCTGAAGGCCTCCCACATAGTCACGCCGTAGCTCCACACATCACTCTTGCTGGAGAACTTGTGATAGAGGACGCACTCTGGGGCATACCATTTCAAGGGCCACTTTCCTGCTGTCCTGGCCTGTAGCAAAGCAAAGAGGAACATTTCCACCCTGGGCCACAGACTGCTCTGAGCTGAACCAGAATCCTGCTTTGCTAAGTGTTTTTGTCATATGTAGTCCCACGTTGCCCTAGGCTAGGAGCTCAAGGTCCCGAGCCCTAAGCCCTGAGCCCCAAAGCCTGGCCCAGGCTCTGCTCTGCCATCCCTGGGTGCAAGACACTGTCCCACAGTGCCACCCCTCTCCTGCACCCCACCCCTGGGGCTCGGTGCAGTCATGCACTGCTGGGAGGATCAGCCTTGGCTCACTTTTCATCACCTTCTCTTCCCCTGTCTCTTCTCTGACTCCTCTCCTGCATTTTGTCTCTTGTCATCTCACTGCACTGCACCCCCCTCACTGCCTCTGCCTCTGTCTGAATTCCTTTTTTGCTCCCTGGACCTTTGCAAAGCCCCTTTTCATGTCCCAGCAGTGAGGCCAGCCAGAGTGGGATGTGATCACAGAGCAGGGCCCCTGAGAAGAACCCAGACCCCCAACCTCTGATGCATCTCAGCACCCCAACCAGGAGGGCTCCTGCCAGCTATCTGGATCCTTACTGTCCTCACACTTACCTTGTAGTAGCTGTCATCAGCACCAAGAGCTTTGGAGAGTCCGAAGTCACTGATCTTGGCGTAGTGCTGGTTGACCAGCAGAACATTTCTGGCTGCCAGGTCCCTGTGCACAAAGTTTTTTTCCTCCAAGTACTTCATCCCCATGGATACTTGGTGCATCAGCTCCACAACATTGCTGACTGGAATCTCGTCTCTAGGGAAGATGAAAGGACAATGCAGCAATAAAGGACCTGCCATCACTACACCACAGTGCACTCCAAGATTTCTAGCTGCCAGGGAAAATGAATGTGGACATCTCTGCTCCAGACACATCAGTCCCTATCACCTCACATGAAAAGACATCTCTCTCTGCTGTTATCAGCTTCCCTCCACCTCCAAAGCCAGGCTCCCCTGGCAGAAGACAGTTTGATGAGAAGTGAAGAAAATCAGCCAGCCACATTTTATTCAGTACTCACTTCTTGGAAGACAAGAACTTGTTGAGTGGCCCTCCAGAAGCCATCTCCATCACCAGCATCAGGGACTCTGCCTCGCAGACCCCAATCATGCGGACAATATAGGGGTTGTCCAACTGATGCATGATCTGGGCTTCCTTCATCATTTCATCCTTCACTGTTTTCTCGTTGTTGCTCTTCAGCACCTTTATGGCCACATCGATCTGTTTCCTGCACAGGGTGCAAGAGGAACACACATGGGATGAACTGAGCAGCAGCTGGACTCCCGTATCACAGCCAGGAATGCAAACCACTTCTCATGTGCAAGTGTTTGATCTCTCAACTGCAAGCTTAGTTTTGGTGGAGCCTGCACAATACTGGTATGCCAAGACCAAAGAGAAAAGGATCACCTCATCTTTAGAAGTGTAGACCCCTATCTGTAGATCTGAAGCCACGTCACCTCATACACTGAGATCTGCATCATTGTTGCTGTATTTCATGGGGGAAACTCAGGCACCAAATGGGCAAAGGCCACCTTTGTAGGCTCACAACCAGTGACAGAGCCAGAGATCACACATATCCTCAATCTCACACCTTCACCCTGACATGGACCAAGATGACCTCAGAAGCATGGACTTACTGTTCTGAGCCCAGCAAATGCCTTCAGAAGTGGCAGTCTTATGCCTGGGAGTGTGCAGACCAGATTACACTCAGGCCAATGAGGCTGTGACTGAAAGTCCATGGGAAGTCATCGCTGACTTTCCAGAGTATCTCTTATACCTCCACCCCATTATCACTTTAGGGTCCCTCCAGCTAGGAGCAGGATAGCTGGGGACATCCCTGAGCTCAGCCTGGAGCACCCTCCTGTCACCTCCTCTGCAGCTTTTTGGAGCAGCACTCACTTCCTCATTTTGTAGACTCCTTTCTTGACGCAGCCGAAGTTTCCTGCCCCCAGTTCCACTTCATCGATCATCAGGTGGTCCCTCTTCAGGAAAAGCTTCTTATCCTTCAGTTCCTCAGGGTCACTGTACGGGCTCTCGTAGACACTGGTGTCCATGGGTAGCAGGCGTGACTTTCCTGCACCTACCCAAGAGATACAATTTTTTATAGCTGTAAATAACATACCCTTCCCCATCTCTTCCTCCCTCACCAGCTGGGCAGGTTTGCTCTAGTCTCTTGGCCAATTCTCCTTCCAGCTCCAGCACTCAAACCTCCCTCCTGGGCATCTCCCCTCCTTTCACAACCCACAGCCTCTCCTAGTTACAGCTGCTGAAGGACTCAGGATGGGGAGAGATGTTTGAGCCCCACTGACCCACGTCCTGTCTCCTCGTGTTAGGAGAAGAGGGCTTTCAAAGATGCTCACCTACAGGCTCTGGTGTGTATCCATCTGCATTGAGAGGCCCAAGGTTTCTCTGGAAAAGAAACAGGGATAAAGCAGATAGAGCAGCCAGGGGAGACTGCTTCAGTTTGAAATGGAAGAGAAGAGGGACAGGGAGCCCCTGGGGACCACAGAGCCCAGCTGGTGACTCCCTCTGAAGCTCTGAGGTGGGCACAAGAAATTGGAGTGGTATCAAGCTGACTTTTCTCTTCCAGTCCCAGCTGGCAGGTACCCCCGGTGCAGCTGCACTGCAGGGATCAGACCCTGGGGGGTTCACTGCCACAGAGCCCAGATGCAGCATCACCCCCATGGCCTGTGGGCTGTGCAGGGTGCGGTGCTGAGGGCTCTGGGTTCAGCTGAGGAGACCACACAGGGCTGCATTTTGCTCTCTGCCCCCTCTGCTTTCCCCATCCCACAGTGACAAGTCTGCAGCAGCGGGGTCATCCCAGCCACGTCTCTGCAGCTTAGACAGGGAGCTAAGGGAATC
>VZRW01005197.1:0-15988 GCA_013398125.1 Aegotheles bennettii
GGGTCTGGGTCTGGGTCTGGGTTCGGGCCTGGATATGGATATGGATCTAGATCTGGATCTGGATGTGGGCCTGGATCTGGATCTGGGTCCAGGTCTGGGTCTGGAATGAGGCCTGGGCCTGGGCCTGGATCTGGATATGGATCTGGGTCTGGATCTGGATCTGGGCCCGGGCCTGGGCCTGGATCTGNCGGGCCTGAATCCGGATCTGGATCTGGGCCTGGATCTGAATCTGGATCAGGGCCTGGATCCAGGCCTGGATCTGGGTCTGGGTCCGGGCCTGAATCCGGATCTGGATCTGGGCCTGGATCTGAATCTGGATCAGGGCCTGGATCCAGGCCTGGATCTGGGTCTGGGTCCGGGCCTGAATCCGGATCTGGATCTGGGCCTGGATCTGGGCCTGGATCTGGCCTTCGGCTCAGGGTGCTGCACTGCCAGCTTAGGACTGTGCGTGCTGCTGAGCCACCCCAGAGCTGCTGGGTCCTGTCACCCCGGTGTCACCTGGAGGACAGGAGCTTGTGTGGCCCAAAGGAACCTGTCCATGGGGTTAGGGCATCACCTGTCCCTCTCCCTGGTGCTCCAAAGGGCACCCAGCCCTTTGTAGTCACTGGGCACAGCCTCCTTGTAACTCATCTGCTGGGGGACCTTCTCCTAGGGGTGTCCCTTCATGCAGATGTCCATGGGTGCATCCCAAGTTCTCCTCAGCAGAAGCTCCAGGTGCAGTGTGTGTGATCCTCTTCCCCATTTCTCTGCTGTGTCCTTCAGGTGGGCAGTGTTGCCCAAACCTAGCTGAGGGGGGGGGGGCAAGCACACACTGAAATGTGCTCCTTGGGACCTCTGGAGGGCTCTGGTCCAAAGCCCTGCTCACAAGGAGGACTGCAAAGCTGGATCAGCTCACTCAGGGCATCTCCTGGGCGATTGCTGGATGTTTGCATGGGTGGAGAGCTACCAACCTGGGCACCTGAGCTGGCTACTGAATGGTGCTTTAGGGGAAATATTTCATACACCCATTGCTTCTTGTCTTGAGAAGGACCTGACTCCATCCTCTTCATAACCCCTGGTTCAGCTCCCTGCTTGTCCTTCCAAGGATTTCCATGTAATGGTGTGAAATCCAAGCACGGGGGCAACTGGTCCCATCCTCACGGTGCTCCTGAGAAGGTCCTCAGGGTGAGGAAGGCTCAGGCTCTCCTGGTGTAAGAAACCATGGCCACCACCTGTAGCCCCAGGACTTCTGGCGTTGCCAGCAGTGGCTCTTCATGGCCATCACAGCTCCCCTGGTTCACAGCTCCTCTCTACAGAGATCAGGGGACACAACCCAAGGAGGTGAGGTCCCCTGCAAAGCCAGAGTGCCAAAGACAGAGGTGTCCTTTCCTGAAGACACCTGATGGGATGTGCACAAAACCTTTCCCTGAGATCCAACCTAAACCTGCCCTGGTTCAGCTCCTGCTGTCACCCCCAGTGCTGTCACTGTCACAGGAGTGCAGAGATCGGTCCCTGCCCCTTCTCTTCCCCTCGGGAGGAAGCCATGGACTGCAGTGAGGTCCCCCCTCAGCCTCCTCGTCTCCAGGCTGAACAATCCAGGTGACCTCAGCTGCTCCTCACAGTTCATCCCTTCCAGGCCCTTCACCATCCTCATGCCCTGCCCTGGACATTCTCCAGCAGTTTGATGTCCTTTTTCACTGCAGAGCCCCAGACTGCACCCAGTGCTCGAGGTGAGGCCACCCCAGTGTGGAGCAGAGCAGGACAATCCCCTCCCTTGGCTGGTGGCCACGCTGGGCTTGATGCCCCCCAGGACAGGGTTGGCCCTCCTGGCTGCCAGGGCACACTGCTGGCTCATGGTCAGTTTGCCATCAACCAGGACCCCCAGGTCCCTCTCCTAGAAGTAGGAACCTTGCCCTCCCTTGCCCTTCTCTCTTCTAGACTGAACAAATCCAGATTACTCAGTGTCAATGCCCCAGTCCCCTCTCCAGTGGTCCTCCACTGGTCCCTTTCCAGTTTCATTGCCCCTCTCTTGTGCTGGGGAGCCCATAACGGATGCAGCTCACCAAACCCTTCATCTGGTGCCACACAGAGGGACAGAATCACTCCTCTCCACCCACTGACTGTGCTGGCACCTGGACCACCCCATCTGCTCCTACCTCTCACTGCTACAAGGGTGCATTGGGGGCTGCGTGCCAGGACCCCCAGGATCTTTTCTGCTGAGCTGCTCCTCACAGGATCACAGGGTGTCAGGGGTTGGAAGGGACCTGGGAAGCTCCCCCAGTCCAACCCCCCTGCCAGAGCAGGACCACCCAGAGCAGGGCACACAGGGATGCACCCAGGTGGGGTTTGAATGTCTCCAGAGAAGGAGACTCCACAGCCTCTCTGGGCAGCCTGGCCCAGGGCTCTGTCACTCTCACAGTGACAAAGTTCTTCCCTATGTTCACCCAGAACCTCCTATGTTCCACCTTGCACCCGTTCCCCCTTGTCCCATCCCTGGCCACCCCTGAGCAGAGCTTGGCTCCATCCTCCTGCCCCTCACCCTTTCCATATTGATCACCATTCGTGAGGTCACCCCTCAGTCTCCTCTTCTCCAAGCTGAAGAGCCCCAGCTCCCTCAGCCTCTCCTCATAGGGGAGATGTTCCACTCCATTCATCACCTTTGAATGTCTCCAGAGAAGGAGACTCCACAGCCTCTCTGGGCAGCCTGGCCCAGGGCTCTGTCACTCTGACAGTGACAAAGTTCTTCCTTATGTTCACCTGGAATCTCCTGTGTTCCACCTTGCACCCATTGTCCTAAAGGCTGCTCCTCAGCCCATTGTCTCCCTGGCTCACTTCTCCTCGGGTGCAGCTCTGACCGTGAGGTTACAGTGTGGCTGTGGGGTGGGCTCACCTGCTGGGAACACTTCTCAGTGGGCCTGGGTTTCACGTGTAATGATGTGGTTTTCTTCTCTTGTCTTCCCTTCCCTGCCCTTTAGTAGCCAAGACACAGATCCAGAGAAGGAGGAGGAAACAGTCCTGAAAGAGCAGTTGAACAGTTGGGAAGGAGATGGAGAGCGTGCAGAGAGCAGAATAGACCAGGAATGAAAAGAGTGAAGGAATAGTTTGACAGAAACCTCACAAAGTACAGGAAAACAACTGCACCCAACATAACGTGTGGCTAAGGAAGAACTGAGCCAAGAGTCACTCAGAGGTCCACGGTGAAACAGCAAGAAGCAATGGCTTCAAAGGAAATCTCAGTTGGACCAAAGGGTGGTTCACCATGGGAACAGGTTGGGGGAGGCTGGGAAGTCTTTAGCCTTGGAGATGTTCAGAAGATGGCTGGAAAAGGAGTTGAGTTAACCATGGGCAACAAACCCATCCTGGGTCACAAGAGCAAGGAGTTGAGTTAACCATGGGCAACAAACCCATCCTGGGTCACAAGAGCAAGGAGTTGAGTTAACCATGGGCAACAACACCATCCTGGGGTCGCAAGAAGTTAACCATGGGCAACAAAACCATCCAGGGTCACAAGAGCAAGGCGGGCAAGAACCCCATGGATCCTCTTACTGGGAGGACAGGAAAGGGGCAGATTGCTGCCGAGGTCTTGGTGGATCGAGGATGTTTTACTTGCTGCATACTCGGTGGATTTCAACTCGTTAATTTTATGTTTTCTCTTTGAATATTCACTCCCTCTGTGTGCTGACTCAGTGTTTCCAGGTGGGAAAGTGTGGCTTTCCTTAAGAAACTGGGGAAAGCTTCCTTACTTCCAGCTTCCTGGGGGAAGGCAAGCCAGTCAAGCCTGTTTTGGGTGGTAATACTATGTAAATGCGAATGCTACTGCTCCTCATGACATCTGGCAGAAAGGTTGCAGCTCTGAGTCAGCTCAAGAAGAGATTTGCCTAATGCAATTTGGGAAAAACAGTGCGTGCACACGTAATTTAGGAATTTCAGATCCATGGTTGCATCGGTGGCCTTAATGTCATTTATTAACATTAGTCATGATTTTTTTAAATGATTGCTTTAATATTATCTCTGACGTAGTCTCAGTGAGTTGCAAAATATATCACTTGGCTGTTTCATTGTGAAAACAATGCAGATCTGGGCAAATGCAAGCAAATACTGGGTGTGTATTCAGTGTAAACGTGTGCATCAATACCACTGCTCTTCCCCATGAACAGGTACGTGCCCATATAAAATGCAGCTGCCTTTTTATTTAACTGACTTCAGCAACCTTTTTCTTAATTAATAGGTGTATGTCTTCTAAAGAATTATTAATACCCACACATGTCTGAATCTAACACTGCTGCAGACAAGCTGAGCCAGGTTTAAGTGAAAATATATCATTTTATATGAAAATACACCATTTTATATGAAAATATACCATTTCATATGAAAATACACCATTTTATATGAAAATATACGATTCCCTTGTGATGAAATGACATGCATAATGTATCAGTCCACACTCATTTGACTCCTCCGTGCCCATTTTAAAACACAATTATAACTTCAAAAGCCACTGGCAGGGTCTTTGCTTCCCCCAGCTTGGAGGAGGAACCATCTCTGCGTGATTTGTTGTGCGTCTTTCATCGCTGTTTTTCTGGCTCTCAGAATTCCAGGCAGGAGCATCAAGCTGTGCTCCCGAGAGACGTCACAAGGGAGATGACACGCTGTTTTCTTCCTCTATCCATGCTCAGTTTGACAAAGAAAACAGACTAGGCATGTTCTTCAGGTGAAGCCTTTATCCTGGCTACAATGGAGTCGGTTATGATTCATCTGTAGGTGTTTCTCTCCCTTGGCAATAGAAAGGAGTCTTTTGGCTGGGCTTTGCTAACACCCTTTGGACTAGGGCTTGTTGAAACTCGAATCATTCTTTCCCTGGCCAAAACAAGCTCTGGAGGGTGCTGTGCTGATTGCCAAGAGTAGAGGTTCTAATGGAGTTCTGCATCTTCATTTATAGTCTGGTCCCCATGCAGCTGGTTTGCGAGGACGAGGGGTCTTCTATAGCATTAGGGATAGGTCTTGTAGCTTGTACAGTGGTGTTTTGGTCTTGGCTTGTGGGCACGGGCTGGATGAAGGGTCCTACCTGGCATAAACCTTGAAACTCCTTTCTGTAAAGGTCTTAGATCTAACATGCTCCAGGGCTAAGTCTGGTGAACAGTTGCTTCTACATGAAGTCCACTTAGGGGTAGTTGCATGTTCTTAGTTGAATTCTTACTCATAGATGTGTTCCTGTAACAAAACCCAGCAAAGCAACGCACTCTTAACTCCTGCTGGTAGCCTTGGAGAGACCTAACAATGACCAGGCCACCATCTTTCCCTTTTTTCCCCCTAAAAAAGGGTCTCTGGAGCATCAGGTGAGGAGCAGTAGCAGCAGCCCCGTGGTTGCAGTAGGAGAACGGACTTGGTGGTCTCTGGACAGGATGACCCAACATTTTTTTACCATGCAAAACATTTTTTTACCATGCAAAAGCACTGGACCAGTCCTCGTGTGGACTTTCCCTTTTCTACACCCTTTGGATTTTGTTCCTGACTTTTCAAAGTTCCTGACTTTTCAAAGGGAGGAGGAACAGAGGGGGAAGGGAGGCAGCCGAAAGCTCTGTTCCCCTCCCTTTTCCCCAAAGTCATATGATTTCCCGAAAGCGCCTAATCCAGACCAGATCCCCTCAACCTGAGCCAACAGGATTGTGCAATTTTATTCTGGAATTTCCCCCTCCTGCCGGGAAGCGGCTCATCCCGGCAGGGAGCTGGGGAGCCGCATCCCGCAGGCAGAGGGTGCTGCGATCCTGGGAATTAGAGCTCGCTGGGTTTCCCCAGGCTCGGGCAGGGTGCGAACTGGGAAAAACCAGAGGGGAAAAGAGAACGGAGGAGAGAAGAAAAGCAGACACGAACTAGGGAGAGAAGGTAAATACTGGGAACATGAGAAATGGGCAAGGAACATTAGAAATGGTCAAGGAACATGAGAAATGGGCAAGGAAACCTCTCCTGAACTGCGTTGTCTGGCAGCTAGGAGAGTCAGGGCAAGCTGCTCCCCAAGGTCTTGGCATGGTTTTTGGGGTGCTGGCAATAAGGGGTTGGGTATCGTGGAGGGGAGGAGCTTTCTGTGTCATTTCTTGTGCAGCAGCACGGAATCTGGAGACACTGATGGTCCTAAGGGGAGAGCGTGGCTCCAGTGAGTCCCAAGGTGGAGATCATCTCCGTTTGGTCAGTCCAGAGCCCACCATCCCTTCTTGATGCCTGAGGAACAGTGATATGAACTTGCTTTTGAGGCAAAACACTGACGTATTGGCCACAAGCTGGGGTTTTAGGGTCTTTGACCTGTGCTGCAGATACACAGAAGCAACATTAATCAATCCCACTGTTTTGTGTCCCAGACTGTAACTCCAAAGTCCAACTCCTGGAATTTTTCAGAAAGGAAGAGCTGCTCTTTCCACATGTGGTGAGTTACTGAGTCTCCGAGGGGAACTCGGGTTTATTAATAAATTCATTTTATAAATGAGGGGTTTTTTCCTGATGTGCTGATTCTCAAACCTGGGTGTATCCATAGCCCAAGCAGCCTCCAGAACAAGGCAGTGAAGTAGGGAATAGCACTTAAGACACTTCTGTCCAACTCCTGCAGCATTGCCAGCTCCTGTAGAGCTGGAGAGGAGCGGGGAGCACGGCTGAGGTTGTAGTCCTTCTGTGTGAGAGGCTACAGGAGAAAGACAAGCCTCACACAGCCATTGGTCACTAAAACTGCAAAGCCAGGACTGTGTGCATATGTGGACAGAGAAGACTACTGCAATATCATCTTCCTTTCCCTTTTCTCAGGTACCTTATCTTCTTCTGTCTCCCTGTCCGGGCAGATGCAGTCTCCATGTATGGTGAGATCTTGTCACCCAATTATCCTCAGGTGTATCCCAACGATCTGCAGGAATCTTGGGAAATCCAGGTCCCTCCAGGATATGGCATTCGTCTTTATTTCACACATCTGGATCTTGAACCATCCCAGAACTGCGAATATGACTCTTTGAAGGTACTGTCCCTGTCCTCAAGAGAGAAAAAGACAAAAAGGCCAGGTAGCAGCACACAGAACAGCAAAGCTCAGGGCTAGAAGAGGAGATAGGCACATCCTTCCCCTTCTGAGCTCCAAGAAATCTGAATCATAGAATCACAGAATGTGCTGAGTTAGAAGGGACCCATCAAGATCATGGAGTCCAACCCCTGTCCCTGTGCAGGACACCCCAGGGTCACCCCATGGGCCTGAGAGCATCACCCAAACGCTGCTGGAGCTCAGGCAGGGTTGGTGCTGTGCCCACTGCCCTGGGGAGCTGTGCCAGTGCTCCACCACCCTCTGGGGGAAAAACCTTTCCCTGAGATCCAACCTAAACCCGCCCTGGTTCAGCTCCCTGCTTGTCCTTCCAAGGATTTCCATGTAATGGTGTGAAATCCAAGGATTTCCATGTCATGGTGTGAAATCCAAGCATGGGGGCAACTGGTCCCATCCTCACGGTGCTCCTGAGAAGGTCCTCAGGGTGAGGAAGGCTCAGGCTCTCCTGGTATAAGAAACCATGGCCACCACCTGTAGCCCCAGGACTTCTGGCGTTGCTGGCAGTGGCTCTTCACGGCCATCACAGCTCCCCTGGTTCACAGCTCCTCTCTACAGAGATCAGGGGACAGAACCCAAGGAGGTGAGGTCCCCTGCAAAGCCAGAGTGCCAAAGACAGAGGTGTCTGTTGCCCAGAGGCAGTTGTTTGTGAAGGACACTTGTGGTTGCCCCCCAACAGAAAGCTGAAGGGCAAGGCATAGAGAATGCACATAGAGAGTCACAATGCACATTCTTAACTATGGGTATAAAAGGACAGATTTCTTAGGGCATTGATTTTCTGTCCCTGAAATCAGTCAGAATTAACCCATGAGTGGACACAGGTGATTTGATGCAACCATAGATTGATTGGAAATGATGGAGGTTGAAAACAACCAAGAGATTTGTGTATGGAAGGTGGGCACCAAGTGCTGTGGTCCACTGAACCATGGTTTTCTACGACCTAGGCACCACAGCTTTCTTAAAACTTAGAGCCCCATTAGCCCTGCTCCGTGTAGTCCCACAAGGCACAAAAGATCAAGCATTTCCACACAGGCAGAAATGAGACCATCCTGTCCTGCAATAGCTATGTGTGAAAAGGAGGACACCCTGGAGAAAGACCAAGGTGGGATGGTAGGATGTGTGTGCTCTGCCATGAGCTGTGAGAACGTGTCCTTTCCCAACAAACCAATGAACCCGTTGGACTGCTTTGCAGGTCCTCAGTGATTGGTTTGGCCATTTTGAACCACACTGTTCATTTCTTGCATGAGAGGGCCTGAGGAGAGGGTGCTAACAGAGAACTTTCTGGAATAATTTGTATCTGAGGAATGAAGATGAGTGTTTCACAGCTGGGAAGTCAATGGGAGGGAATGCTTCTCAAGCATCTTACAACTGTCATAGAACTTGCTATCTAGGGGCTGTAGGCTTGCTGTCTACCTTGGCTGGCTCTCATCCACCCTTGGCCAGCCACACAGCAGCCTTGGTCTCTCCTGCTAGCTGTGTGACATAGCTGTGCCCTGGGAGGTCTACTTGAATGTCACCAGAAATGCGTGCACCTAGGGAGCCTTTGGTTAGCCACCTGTGAGCTGAAAGACTCAAGTGTTGGTAGCCACGCGTATTCCAGTGATGAGACCTCTGCGTTCTTCTGCAGATCCTGTCTGGTGGCCATGTTGAAGGTGTGCTTTGTGGGCGAAAGAAACCTCGTGCCTCTGGCTCCTCGATTGTGGAGGAATTTCATGTCCCTTACAACACCCTCACGATGAGCTTCCAGTCAGACTTTTCCAACGAGGAGCGTTTCACTGGCTTTGCAGCCTACTATATTGCAGTGGGTAAGGTTCAAATAGCCTCCTCTGCATCTCCGTAGCGTCCAGGCTGGGGGCAAGGGAAGGGGGGAAGCTGGCAGAAGGTTTTTCCTTACAAGAATGCTTAACTTGAAAGACTGCCATGGCCTCAAGTTCCATCAGGGGAAGTTTAGGTTGGAGATTAGGAAGAAGTTCTTTCCTGAGAGGGTGGTTGGGCACTGGAATGGGCTGCCCAGGGAGGTGGTGGAGTCACCGTCCCTGGGGGTGTTCAAAAAACGGGTTGATGAGGCACTTGAGGCCATGGTCTGATGGTCTGATGGTCAGGAATATGATGGGATAAAGGTTGGACTTGGTGACCCTGGAGGTCCCTTCCAACCAGAATGATTCTATGATTCTATGACTGCTTTCCAGTATGGCCCATCTAATTGCTGTCTTAGAGACACCTTTTCCTTGTTCTCCACCAGTGTTTGCTTCCCTTTCTCATGTTCCTCCTGCCTTTATGGCCCTCTCCTTATCTTGGCTGATTCACCTTTTCACACTTGCAGACGTGGATGAGTGCATGGATTTTGTGGAAGAACCTTGCAGTCATTACTGTAATAACTACATTGGAGGTTACTTCTGTACGTGTCCACCAGATTATTTCCTCTATGAGGATCAGAAAACATGTGGAGGTAAGAGATCTGTGGTCAAGTGAGATATTGTACATGGAAGATCTTCTCTATCAACCTTCTTAACCAGTTGTGATGGGTATATTTTGGAGAAAAGAACATCCCAGTGCAAATCTGAACTGGCAGTAGACTGTGATTTTGGGTATTTCTATTAACATATTCTTAACAGTCTTCTTTTTTTTGTGTCAAGAGAATTAAGAAACTATTAAATTACATTCTCTAAAGACTGTGATGGCAACCCTTCTCAGCGTAATCTGTGAATCTTTTCATGTCTGACAAAAAAGGGAAGTTCAATGAAAACACAAAAATGGCCAAGGGGCTGCTTGGCTTGAATAAAAAACATTGGGAGTCACAAATGGTGTGTGTTGAAAAGAGTGTAGTATGAGGACCTGAGCTTGAGGGACGGGGGTCTAAGTCATAGGTGGAAGGTAAAAAGGAAGATGGGTGGAGGAAGAGAGGACACTAAGAGAAATGAAGTGAGACTGAGCGAAATTAAAGATGTGCTGAAGCTGTCCCCTGGTATTGAGAACACCAGGAAGTTGCCCAAAGGAGGGGCAAGAGTGCAAGGTGTCTCAGGACACTAGAAGTTGAAGTCCCTGGCTAATTGGATAGAGAGTGGCCCTGGTTTCTGCTTCTTGAAAAGATGCAATGTTGTAACATGGGTAATGCAGGTGACTGGGGAGACTGGAGATGTAGTGGAAGAGGGAAAGCTTGTCAGCTTTGGACCATTTCCTTTGTGAATCCTACCTTTGTTCATTCCTTAATCCTAGTGAACTGCAGTGGGAGTGTCTTGACTGAGCCATCGGGGGAGATTGCCAGCCCCAACTATCCCAACCGGTACCCAGAGAACTCGCGGTGTGAGTACCGAGTGGCTCTGAGGCCAGGCTACTTTGTGGTGGTGACCATACGCCGTGGGGACTTCGATGTGCAACCAGCCAACCCAGAAGGGACTTGCCACGACAGCTTAACGGTAGGTGTGGGGCTTGGGGAGGGAGTCAGGATGCTATGGATCTCCTCTCAATCTCCTCCTGTTCAGAATCCCAGAATCCCAGAATCCTAGGGGTTGGAAGGGACCTCGAGAGATCATCCAGTCCAACCCCCCTGCCAGAGCAGGGTCACCTAGAGTCCATCACACAGGAACGCATCCAGGCGGGGTTTGAATGTCTCCATTGGCCACATCTGGAGTCCTGTGTCCAGTTCTGGGCCCCACAGTTCAAGAAGGACAGGGAACTGCTTGAGAGAGTCCAGCGCAGAGCCACAAAGATGATGAAGGGAGTGGAACATCTCCCTTGTGAGGAGAGGCTGAGGGAGCTGGGGCTCTTTAGCTTGGAGAAAAGGAGACTGAGGGGTGACCTCATCCATGGTTACAAATCTGGAAAGGGTGAGGGGCAGGACGATGGAGCCAAGCTTTTTTCAGTGATGACCAATGATAGAGCAATGGATGCAAACTGGAGCACAGGAGGTTCCATGTGAAACTCAGAAGAGCCTTGCTTTTCAACTACGCTGCCTTTTGAAATCCTTGTGAATCTCTCTCTGAGTAAATTTGGTCTTTCTCACCTACTCTTGTTTGTTATTTTCCCAGCTAGTTTCTGGAAAGCAGCATTTTGGTCCCTATTGTGGCAGCAAATTCCCAGGTCCTCCTGAAATCAAAACCAAGAGCAACATTCTGGACATCATCTTCCAGACAGACCACGCGTTGCAGTACAAAGGCTGGAAAATACGCTACTACTCGGATCGTGAGTAAACACTTGGGAAAGCATTCCTTCTGCTGCTGAGTTAGGAAGAGAGCTTGTCCCAGGTCAGATCCATGGTGGCATGTTGACAGGGTGCCTGTTTGCTGGGGAGAATAGTCACTGGGTAGAAAGAAGTTGGGAGCTGGAAGGAGAACAAATCTTGAGCCAGTTGATTGCTAATTTCTGCCTATGTCTTCAAAGCCATAACCTGTCTTCCAAGTGTCATCCCCAACTCAGTTCTTGACCCAAAGAAGGACAGATACATCTTCCAGGACATTGTGCAGGTGACCTGTGTGGAAGGCTACGAAATTGTGAGGGTAAGTTCCATGAAAAAGCACATATCCTGCTGGCCCTCTCAGCAGGTTCCTGATGACACCTCCCATCAGGTGCCCTGAGAACCTCTGGGGACTCAGAGTTTTCACCACAGCTGTAGCAAGTGGAAACTTCTTCCAGCCGCTGCCGCCTTTGGAGGACCCTCCACTGGAGTGCCTGTGTCAGATGTATTTTGTGGCCAGTGATTTACATGGATCATCTGTTCTTTTCCCTAGCAACGAGACAGCATTAGGACTTTTCACTCCAGCTGCCAGGACAACGGGGAATGGAGCAATTCCCATTTCAGCTGTGTCCGTAAGTGACCCATCTCTGTATTGTGGGAAGCAGACTGGAATGGAGCCTTTGGGCTTTAGATCCACTTTATCTCCATATTAGAAGGACTGGGATGTGAGCATGCTGAAGGGACAGAGGAAGGGAGCACTGTACAGAGACCAGAGTGGTTCCCCATCATACAAAATAATCATATCATTGGGTGAGGATGTCTCTTTTGTTATATTTGATGGTTTTTGTTTCTTCTCTATAGCTGTGAACTGTGGTGATCCCACTCCTCTTGCCAATGCCCGAGCCGTATACGTGTCCGAACTTCAGGAGCCTCTGTACAAAGCTGCTTTCTGGTATCAATGTGATGCACCTTACTACACCCTAAAAACCAAAGGGGATGGTAAGCACTGCTTCTGCTACCTGAACTCTACAGCTACCTAAAGGGAGGTTGGAGTGAGGCTGGTGTTGGTCTCTTCTCCCCAGTTGCTGATGACAGGACGAGAGGAAACGGCCTCAAGTTCCATCAGGGGAAGTTTAGGTTGGAGATTAGGAAGAAGTTCTTTCCTGAGAGGGTGGTTGGGCACTGGAATGGGCTGCCCAGGGAGGTGGTGGAGTCACCGTCCCTGGGGGTGTTCAAAAAACGGGTTGCTGAGGCACTTGAGGCCATGGTCTGATGGTCTAATGGTTGGGAATATGATGGGATAAAGGTTGGACTTGATGACCCTAGAGGTCCCTTCCAACCAGAATGATTCTATATATAGGATTAGCCCATATTTATATTTACATCATGTTTCTTTGATCAAAGGCCTAATAAATGCTACTAGCATTGTCATGGGGCTGGGATTATGTTCCATCAGGTCAAGACTGGGAAAAGGTTCTTATTGGTGCGGAGTTGCAGGCAGTAATTTTGTGTTGCCTTTGTGTTTAATACACTATAATAAT
This sequence comes from Aegotheles bennettii, assembly GCA_013398125.1. Lineage (NCBI taxonomy): Eukaryota > Metazoa > Chordata > Aves > Caprimulgiformes > Aegothelidae > Aegotheles > Aegotheles bennettii. The sequence goes on from VZRW01005197.1 coordinate 12,761, forward strand.
CAGAGAATCAGAGAATCACTCTGGTTAGGAAAGACCTTCAAGATCATCGAGCCCAACCATCGACCCAGAACTAAACCACGTCCCCAAGAGCCACAGTTCTTTGAACACCCTCAGAGATGATGACTCTACCACCTCCCTGGGCAGCCTGTGCCAATGTCTGACCACCTCATTTTCCTAATGTCTGTACTTGGGCTGTTGACCTTAAATGCAAGTCCTCTCTCCATTTCCTTGGGGTGTGAACCAGTTTTTGTCACATCTGGCACATACTTCTGGTGAAGAAGTAAAGGACTCAAGAAATGGTGTTAGGTCTTAGGCTGGTGTTGGTCTTTTCTCCCGAATTGCTGATGACAGGAGGAGAGGAAATGGCCTCAAGTTCCATCAGGGGAAGTTTAGGTTGGAGATTAGGAAGAAGTTCTTTACTGAGAGGGTGGTTGGGCACTGGAATGGGCTGCCCAGGGAGGGGGTGGAGTCACTGTCCCTGGGGGTGTTCAAAAAACGGGTTGATGAGGCACTTGAGGCCATGGTCTGATGGTCTGATGGTTAGGGATATGATGGGATAAAGGTTGGACTTGCTGACCCTGGAGGTCCCTTCCAACCAGAATGATTCTCTGAAATCTATTAGATGAGGTCCCTCCAAAACGGGGGCAGAAGACCCTGGTGGGGTTGTGTACTTCTGGGGAGATCTCAGCAATGTTTACCAAGCTTGCTTTAGAAATGAGAATGTATACATCGTTATATACAGTAATGCTACTTACCCTCTCTCCATCCTGATTGTATCCTGATTGCACTCGTTCTTCTTGTGTTTCCCGAGGGGTGTATCGGTGCTCAGCCAGTGGAGAATGGATCAATGAAGAGATGGGAACAAAGCTACCAAAATGTGTCCCAGGTACTACCAGAACCTGTGTCTACGTACATGTGGCACATGGAGATCACTGCTTCCCTCACCTCTCTGTTTTTAAACTGTTCAGCCTGAAAGTACAGCCGATCCTTTCCGTGTTGTTTGGATCATGTTGGACAGGGTGTTTGTGAAAGCTTGTGGGGCCCAAAGAAAGGTCAGGTGAGGCAGCAGAAAGAAACTGGAAACATCAGTGGGCAACATGAGACATCTGGTATAGCAGGACCTGTTGAAGTGTCAATGTCTGCTTCTGCACCAGTTTTCCCACTTTCAAGCGTGCACATTCTCAAGTTGCTCAGTGCTTTAGATCTCTGTCTGCATTGCAGGTAGGGAAAAGACTGACAGCTCAAAAGAGATGTCCAACAATGCCAGGCCTTTCTTTCTTTGGTCCCTCCCAAGCTACCCTGAGAGCTGTAGCTTCTCTTCAAACTTCTCCCAGGGACAGTGTCCAGCTGTCTGCTGAGCACTACAGAGGGAACACTCCAGGGAAAGGGCAGAGAGCACAGAGCATCTCTGCACCCTTAGGACCCACAGATAAGATCTCCACTAACCCACATGAAAACACATTAACACACGAAACTCCATTAACTTAATAAAAGAAAGGATTTAGAGGGCACTGGAAGGAGGGAGCTTTGGGCTTGTCAGTGGTACCAAAGAACTCCCTGCTTGTAGCTGCTAATTCACCCCTCAGGAACGCTGGGTGAATTTTATCCTTTCCTTTCCAGTCTGTGGAGTGCCCAGCAACCCCATCCGAGAGCAAGCGAAGATTTTTGGAGGCACCCTTGCAGAAAAGGGCAACTTCCCCTGGCAGGTGTACTTCGATTACCCGCGGGGAAGCGGTGTGCTCATCTCCGAACGATGGGTATTGACTGCAGCTCACGTCCTGGAGGGCTATGACAAGCCCAACATGTTTGCTGGGGTAATCAATGTTCGGAGGGAGTCTCTGTACAAGGAGGGCACGCAGCTGATCCCAGAGGCTTCATTCATCCATCCCGACTGGAAGAAGCAGCCCATAGAAACCAGGACTGATTTTGATAATGACATCGCGCTCCTGAAGCTGAGGGATCCTGTGAAGATGGGCCCCAACATCTCACCCCTCTGTCTGCCTGGTAACTCCCCCCAGTATGAGCTGCAAGAGGGCATCCTGGGCTACATTGCTGGCTGGGGGCAGAGAGAGAAAGGCAGACTGCCTGTCCTTCTTTGGAAAGCCCGGATTCCCGTGGTGGACATGGACAAGTGCCGATCTGTGAAACCAGAGGGCTCTGCTGACTCCAGTGCTTACCGGTTCACTGACAACATGATCTGTGCTGGTGGTGACAAGGACAGCTGTAAGGGGGACAGTGGTGGAGCCTACGCCATCCAAGATCCTCTTGATGACAGCCGGTACTACGTGGCTGGGCTGATCTCCTGGGGACCAAAGTGTGGTACCTTTGGTCTTTACACCAAGGTGGTGCGTTATTTGGACTGGATCACAGAGACCATGAGCAAGCATGAGAATGAAGAAGCTGGGCAGGATTAGCTTGTGCTCCTCTCAGCACTGTCACCCTTCCTAAATGTTGTGGCTACACGCTCAGGCTGGCTGTGATCCACTCTGTGTGTACAATGGCCCTACTCATTGTATCCGTGCTGAGTGGAGGGTCAGGACTATGGTTTATCCCACCCTCATCATGTCTGGGAAGGGAATTTCTCTTTCTTCTTCCACTCATAGTAGCATAAAAGGGTGATGTTCTTCAGGATATAGATGCTCCTTCTGCTTCCTCTTATTTTTCTCTATCCCATCTTTCCCACCTGGAGAAGACCTAGCCGTGCCCCACCTGGAAGGGAGATCTCAGGGAGAATAGGAGAGAGGACAATTGTTGGTTCCCAGGGTGGATTCAGAGCCTGGTTTCTGATGTATGTATTTCCTGTATTGTTCAGAATATCTAACAGCATTAAAGAATGTCCCAGTTGCCTTTTGTGCAACATTTTATCGTGTGTGTATTGCCTTTCTTCTTCTCAGCCTAGACCTAGTTCTCCTTGAGACTCCCTAAATCAAGTGTCTACTGACATTCTGACCCACTACACTGCCAGCTTCTGTAGAGCTGTAACTTGTGCTACCTCACCTCTCTACCTGAGCCTTTATGAAGTTCTTCTGAGATGGTTGTATCTCATTGACCAACCATTACCAGCAATGAGGACTCCAGACTTCTGAATCAAGCTGAGCAGAAGAGACATCTTCAAAATCCTTTCATTCACCTATCCTCAGGTCACTGAGTCCAACCCCCCTGCCATGGGCAGGGACATCCCCCACCAGACCAGGTTGCTCAGGGCCCCATCCAACCTGGCCTTGAACA